>JAVQJG010143209.1:0-18643 GCA_036024015.1 Craterocephalus amniculus
CTTTTATTTCAATCACCCATTCAGGAAATTAACCTAAATTTAAAGTGCAGATATTACAAGCTGGCAGGCCCTGCCACTGTAAACAATGAAAATATAACTTTCACGGATACAGTTGTACAGGTGAGGGAAGGCAATGTCGTCAAAATATTTCCGGCTAAGAAAATCTCGATTTTCAAAAAATTAAATCCTCATTAATATCAAATTTGATTTATCGATAAAATCAATTTATTGCCCAGCCCTAATTCAATATATTAGTTGATAATTTTAAATATAGGCTGATATATAGTAAATCAGCTTTTTAAAGTCCCCTATATCGGTATCAGCACCTGCCCTAAAAATGTAATTTTAATACTCAGGTCGGCTGTCGTGTTTAAACCACACTCCGTCGGTATGACAGGGCCCAAAGTGTGCCATGGAAATCCCTTATATCATCACACCACCAGTGTAATCCATTGATACAAGGATGCAGGATGGATCCATCCTTTTAAGTTATTTACTTCAATGTCTGACCCTAACATTTGAATATGGCAGGTAACAATATATTGTAAGAGAAAGATAGAAATCAAAACAAAAAAAGCAAACACTGTGATTGTATAAACAACACAGTAACTCTGACTGTCATTTAAATGGTGTGCAGGCTTTACCAACTCCAGACTACATGGAAATGATACGGGCCCACTCTTTTTTTTTTTCTTTTTGAGAGAATTTCAACTTGGAGTATTATTTTCCTTTTGCTCCCAATAATAATTTTCAGCAAATACAGAGACATCAATCAATCACGTTTGAGCAACAAATTGATATAACATCCACGTCAGTTTCAAAACAAAAAGAATATTGCACAATAATTAGATTCATCATGATGATTGTGTAATTCTTATCTAAATTACAGTGTGATGCAGGTAATAAAAAAACAAAACAAAAGAAAGAAACCATGTCCACCGTCATTTATGTGAATGGTGTGATATACTAATGGAAGCTTTTAAAAAGGCAAAAATTGTACTAATCACTTCTGTTATGTTTGAACTTCATTGCAATGAACTTATGCATATTTTATGCCTGCCCTAATCAAACTTTGTTTTTGAAAATAAAATATAAAAAAAATCTTCCACTGCAGGCACTGACCTGTTCTGAAGTGGATGTTTGATGTAGGTCTCTGGACTCACAATCTCCTGTCCAGTCTCTCCAGCTCCATCTTCTTCAGGATTCGGTGGACTTGGGTTGGTTTCCTAAACAAGTTCAGTAGAAGATTACATTCCTTATGAGGAAATAATGCAGGGGATTTCCTGTCTTCAGTGAAACTTTCCAGTGTCTATTAGTGGCTGTTCTGACACTTGTCGAACCATTTAGGTGAAGAAGCAAACTAGGATGCTGGACAAAGTAATTACAAAGAACACAGCCTACAAAAACAATATAGATATTGACTGAACAAACAACCATTATAACAGCAAAAATAAATTCCAGGCTGGAAGAGCTCAGAAATTAAACGTAATATGAACATCTGGAACACATTGACTCAAGCTAACATCAGCTACTAGCCTTGTTGTGACATTTAACTACAGCAAAATTATTTTGAAGCATTAATTTGGCACTGGAGAGACGGTTTTTACCCAAAATAGTTAAAATCTACCGTACTGGAAACAGTTACACATTCATCGTGGCATTACTTCTAAAAAGATTTGGAGAAATGTTACATTCATTAAGAGTCATGTGTTTTTAATATACAACAAATAATTTGGGGGGAGAGAAAAACGGTATTAAATAAATAAAATAGTTTAATTAACGTTAACCGTTATAACCAGCTGAACTAGCAACCCCTGCTTCGCAGAGGTCAACACGGACCAGTGCCGACCAGTTTTGACTATTCAAAATAAGTACAAAACCACAACCGCTGAAATATGATTTATTATTCCTAAAATGTTTAGACAATCATAAAAGGTCTATTGATAAACAACTTCTCGGTCATATCGCTGTACCATCACATGAGCGACACTAAAACTTTCTGACAAAATGACATTTTCCAAAAGTGTACAGCTCATCGGTTAGTTACAACGTCAGCCTGAAAGTTGGGAGATCTCCATACACAAGCATTCCCCTTTTTACGCCAGGGGTCGTGGCACAGAAGACACATTTAAACTACTAAAAACAGCACGTGCAGTTATCACTGCAGTAAACGGCCATTAGAGGACACATGCATAAACGCGTGCATATACTTTTAATGATATTTTACCCTGTAACTAAACCGTGAAGCCCACCCATATGTTTTGAAATGATCTGTACTGGGAGTACTCACCGGTTCGGCGGTCGCCATCTTACAAATCTGTGTTAGGAAAGTTTCTGTTGATTGGACCGAGCTGTGCAACGTGACGGCGCTGCTGTGCACATGCGCGTTGTGCCGCTGCTGGCTGGCTGCTCGTCTGCGACTCCACCCCTCAGACAGACGAAGGCATGGCGAGCACCGAGGCCAGAAGGGAGTGTGAGACTGAGGGCTGCAACAAGGACGCCAAACTTCAGTGTCCCACATGTATCAAGCTTGGTATTCAAGGCTCCTATTTCTGTTCACAGGTACTGCTGCTTTTTTGGGCTGAGTGGTTAAAATGTCAGCTTTAGCTGCACACCTGGGCCTCGTCACATCACGAGGCTGCTAACTGTCATGCTAGAAATGTGGGCTCCAGGCGCTTTAAACCAATAATAACCTATTTGGTAAACGGTTAAACTTTGAGAAATATTGTTATACTGACATATGTGGTTGAAAATGGCAGTCAGTGATAGGAAGTTACCAGTGTTACTATTGAAGGCCAAAGGAAAATGTTCAACTAGCTAACTGTTGGCTGGTTAGCTGTAGTTGATATTACTTGTCTGATCAAAATACATAAAAAAAACGTTTGTCCGATACTCTTTGCTTGCCAGGAGAAAAACTACGTATTAAATTAAATGCATATTGTTTGTGATTTTTTTAATTTTCATGTTTAGATAGATTGGTGTCGGTAATTCTTGAAGTGAAAGCTGCTACAGAGTTGCATGTGAGATCACTAAATGCCACAATGTTTGACCCCAATCCTGGAACTCCATCACAGGCCCATTACAAGGCCCATAAATATCACATGATTTAAAGATCTTCTGCTACATATTTTGTATTTGGCTGAATTTTACTAAATCTATCGTCCACATAGTGTACATAACTAGAAGGGACTTGTCTTGCTCAGCTGCTTATGAGGTCATGCTTGTCACATCCATGTGCTTTTAAGTTTTTCGTCTTTTAACTGCCACAGACACTAAATTGGGATGTGTCTCTTAATAAGGGGCAGTTTTGTTTAGATTTAATACAATGTACTTTTAAGTCAAAAGTTATAAAAATGGTTGGATTGCGTGCCAGTTTTGTTACAGAATCTGACACCAGAGATCTTTGCTGTGATTGAAGCATTAGCTGTGCAACCTAACCCCAATCCTACTACTTGTACTTCCAGTCCTTTTCTGCTGTTAATGGTGTCTTTCCTCATCAGATGAAATAAAACAAAACAAATGCTTTTTTTTAAAACTTGAAGGCATCTACCACCATCAACTTCCTTCTTAGTTTTCTTGTTTGAGATAATTGCTCACATTAATCAAAAACTGTTAAGAGATATGTGTGTGACCATGCATGTGTACATGTGCTACGCTTTTGCCAAGAGGTGTACTTTGGGGCACAGTTTGCACTCTGTTAAGATTACAAATAATTTTTTCCTTCAGGAATGTTTCAAAGGGAGCTGGGCGTCTCACAAGTTGCTGCACAAAAAAGCGAGTAAGTATTACTGATCACTCAGCCTCCTCACTGTCTGTATTTAAAACTCATCTTAAAACCTATTTTTATTCCTTGGCTTTCAATCCAGCGTGAGGCTCTGCTTCTGTTTTAGTGTTTTAAGGTTTGTTTTATTTATTAGTTTTGCTTTTAATTGTTTTAATCTTTTGAAAATATCATTTTTAAATTGTTTTTAAAAAACAACTATTTCATTATTTATTTCCCTGTTAACTGTTTCCCTGTGTTGCTTTGTTTATGTACAGCACTTTGTTCCAGCTGTGGTTGTTTTAAAGGACTTTATGAATAAAGCTGAGTTGATAGAGAGTCATGTTCTGTGTCATGCTCTTTCATTTTATGCAGTTAAAATTTAGATCTAGGTTAAAAGCATAAATGGAGAAGCTATGGGTTAATAAACAACTTCACCCATAGATTTAAATTCAAGATTGAATTATATCCTTTGTGGGATGACACAGCTGTGCTAGATGCTTCAGAAATGAAACTGTATGTTGTGTATATTGTTTTTAGAGGAGGACAAGCACCAGAACGAAGCTAAGAACTGTGTGGAAAAGGACATCAACACAGACCCATGGCCAGGCTATCGCTATACAGGAAAGCTACGTCCTCACTACCCGCTGGTAAGTTTTTTTTATTTTTTTAATTAACCACGGAAAGACAGCAAACCTAGCTACATATATATAATATTTAGTATATTTAATTTAGTATATTTTAAACTAAACCAAGTCCTATATCTCCACCTGTTGTTTGTGTTAACATGTTAGAGCAAAACTATCATTAACTGAAAACATTGAATGTTGTGACTTGTTGAACTCTGTTGTAACTTTCCTGCTTGGTTCTCTGTTTAGACCCCCTTGAGGCCTGTACCAGGAGACATCCAAAGACCTGACTATGCAGATCATCCCAGAGGTAATTCAATCTACTGATTATTCATCATAAATGTGAAAGGCATTGCTACATTTAGTATGTTTGTTTATGCTGTGGCTGCAGATGTACATGACGCTTTCTTTTCTTCCATGCGGATGTCAGTGGTAACGTGTTATCAGTTTAATACACTGTTGTGAAAAAGCTGCAAAATCTGATGTAATCATTACAATATGTACTTAGTCTCTTTGGAGCTACTGATTATGTCGGCAGATTATTTATCTGTCCTGCTTTGTGCTTCACAGCCCTTAAAACTTCATGACCGCACATAAAGAAGGGCTTTTAATGAATTCAATTTTATTTTTACAACAACATTACTTTTTACTTAATGTGAAAGTTTAGTCCGTGTACATCTGTGTTATGGGATGTAATAAAGTAAGGCTGTGTTGGAGCTTTTTTCTTATAGGAGGTCTGATACAAACTATGTTAACAGCAGAATTCTTGATCAGTTAATTACTATATGTTAAGCTTGTCGACAAGCAGAAAAAACTGCACACTGAGATATCTCAAACCACTTTAACATGCCAGTAAGCCATGGTGTGGAGAACCTGCTGAAGGCCTGTCTTGGTCTGTTACGGTGACCAGGACAATGCGCTCAATCATGCATGTGTTTTCTATCAGTTTTGCATGAATACACTGATGAGCTGATAGCTGTTGGCTTAAGAACTATACACACAGGACTGTCTGTACAGCTCTTTAGGCTTTCCTGCTGCAGAGCTGATTTAAGATCAAGGCCAGGAAGCTGCTGCTTTCTTTAATTTCTTATTTAATTCCACCTTGATGAACAAATTGATGATGGGGTGGTGGAGCTGCAGCAACCATACTCAGCCAATTGTGTCTAGGAATTGTGTATTTAAGTTGTCATTGTATGCATTGAGCAGGCGTTGGGATGTTGAAAAACTGCCGCATTACATGTCTGCTCAGTTGGAATCAGTAGTCGTTGGGGTGGTTTGCTTAAAATTATTACACATGCATTATTTAAGATCATGATATGCCTTTTGGTTTTAACTGGCTTTAACTGCTTGCTTGTGGTCCAGGATTTATTTAATCACAATGAAGCTACACTCGGACTTTCTATTGGTTAGTTTGGCAACTCTCATACAAATGATGGTTGTCCAACATGTTTTGATAAAATGGATCAGAGATGTTTAGACTTTGACATACTCCAGCATAAAAAAGACTGACTTGTCAATGAGCATAAAAATGGAGCCAAGTAAATTTCTTGTGGTGACGACGTTTCTTTCAAAGCTGATATTTCATATCTTAACCAGGAATTGATTTTGCCCTGTTTAACAGCCCACTTACTTCCCACTGCGACCACTCCCCAGTGACTGTGTTGGATTTATTATGAGGAAAAGTAAACCTGCTGACAGGTCTGCTGTCACATGGGTTTTTTTTTATGACCGGTCTGCTTCTTTTATATAAATTATCGTGCATTGTGATAATTCTAAGCTGTCACCTATTTCTCTGGGCAAGTCATTCTCTGTGCAACCATGGCAACGTCTGCATCCTTGTCATCCGACCACATAGATCCATATTCAGGTAGTCATGGTTACAGTCTCCTCTCATTCTCTTGTAATTCCTATGCAGGGAGTGAAGCACAATTGTTGCGGGCTAATGTTTCCCAACATGCCACTGCTTTTGCTCAAATAAAATCTTTTTCTCTCTTTTGCTTTCACATGTATATTTATCTTGGAATAAATATTAATATTTAGCACAAATTAAGAAACTAGACCCAGCTATTATGACAACATGATGATGATGGTTCCCTTCCCTGAGCAGGTGTATTAAAGCGTAAGTAAGTTGAATTGATTGTTGCATTCACACTGTGGGCTCTTTGGATCAGAAAGAAGCTACATTTGACTTGTACACAAATTTGTCTCATGTCCGTGTTGCTAGGCAACTGTTCGTGTTCATCTTGCAGTCTTCGTGTTGAGTTAATAAATTATAAATCAGTGAATTGTTGACGATGCCAGACCTTTGACCAGTACTTATTACTGGACTGAAAATTACAAATAACTGTGAGCATCTTGCTCAGTATCTGGTGGGATAAGCTCCTTCATTTTCAACGTGTCTGACTGCTCTGTGACCTGTGCTTCTCTCATCTCTGTTTAACAGTAACGGTCCCACTCTGTTCTGACCAGTCGACAGTGTGAGTGTCATTAGAGTTCGTCTCTGCTCAGCGGCTGTAGTGTAGTCTCTGCAGGAGCTGCTAGTTATTCATAGTACCATACATACAGTAGTACTACAAGATGTTTTTATTTGAGCTGGAAAAGTGTCAAAACAGAAAAAGTACAGACTCCATGAGCAGTTGATCTGAGGCATCTGTGTCATCTAATGCAGCAGCTTCACCCTTCATTTTCTGTTATTTGTTAGAAATGTGACAAATATGCTTTTGTTGTTATTGAGGTCTTAGTGGGAGGGGTAGCGTATTTAATTACAAATTTATCAATTCTGTAAAAGGAGATCTTGCATTTGTTTCTGAATCACCAACAGATGTCATCCCCCACACCCAGACATTAGAAACATTAACCTCTCATGTTTACCAACTTTTTTCAGCTATTGCCATCAAACGATGTCAGTCACTACTTGCCAAGCCAGTTATGCAGATAATGTAATAAAATGTGGACAAGAAGAAGCAGTGAATTCAGCTTCCATTCATGTTGGGATAGGGAGAAATAAAGGGTTTAATTCTGGATCTTAACCTGTCATAAATTACGCAATGAGACAGATTTATTACATAAAACATTTTTAAGACTAAGTTATTTATTTAATTGATGGGGTTTTCTCAATTAATGTAATATAAATTCATCAAGATTACATTTTAGTGAATCTTTAAGGGATTAAAAAAAATGATGTGGATTTTGGGTCCTTGCTGCTGCAACGATGTCCTACTCTGCTGTCATGTTAAGCATTAAAATGAATTGTTTTAAACTTGTTTAAAACAAAAACAAAACTTTTCAGCTGGATAGAGGATTCTCATCAGTGGTCTAACGGCACGAGTGGTGACAGAGAGCTAAGGTCATAAATTAAACTTGAAGGTGGTTGATGCTATCCAAACCAAGTGGGGTGGCATTTCTGATGCCTCAACATCAGCCTTTCACTGTCCCTGTGAAGCATCAAAAATGGTGGAGTCACACAAAGTGAATAAATGTGGAAAAGTTAAAAATTTATTGCGAGCTCACACCAAGTTTAGATTCTAGCTGCAGCTGTCTGGGTGTAGATCTGGCTTCTGCTGTAGTAAATAGATTTTTTTTTTTCATGATGCATTTTTATTTCTTTTGCAAAATCTTTTTGGAGTTGTACTAATTGTGCACTATTTATCTGTTGAAGCTTTCAGGAGTCAGACATCACAGAAGGTAAAATATGTGAAGCAGTCAGGAAAGACATGATTACTCTGACTTGTAGCAGGACCAGCATGAATGCTGTAAATCTATGTTAAAACTGCACCAATTATGCTAAATCACTTCTAAATAAGGCATTGATCCAGTCATCACACGTGATGGAAAACAGTCGATAAGGAGAACATTAATCCAACTGTTGGAGACAGTCTCTGAAATGTGACAGACTGATGGCAGCTGATTTTTGCAAGCTCTTATTTGGAATTGCTCATCAGCTTCTGAGTATTGACGTGTGAGTGATGCCAGTCGACTGTCCCTTCCTTCCCCTCCCACAGGGATGTCTGAGTCCGAGCAGTTCTTGAAGGGGACATCACAGATCAAGATCCTCTCTGCTGAAGACATTGAAGGCATGAGAGTGGTGTCCAAGGTGACAAAATGGACTTCCTCTGTTGCATGCTGTGTTCAACTTCTTATTGCAGCCTGGTTTTGACATGTATGCTATTTGCAGCTGGCTCGAGAAGTCCTGGACATTGCAGCTGTGATGGTGAAACCTGGTGTCACAACGGAAGAAATCGACCATGCTGTGCATCTGGTACTCATCCACGCACAAACACATAAAAAGGATGAAAGCCTGACATCTTGTGTCCTTTTTACAAGCTAACGTATGTAGTTTGAAAAATTGCTCCCAAGTTGGCTGAAAAAACATCACAAATATTTTATCGGTGCAGCGGGAATCTTGAATTGATAATAACTTATCGTATAAACACTAAGCAGCCACAACTTTAACAAAGTACTGGGAGAAGCGAATAATATGAGGACCTTGGGATGTGAATATTGTGACAAACCGAGCACACACTTCCACAGAAGCAGCCTGTACAGCAGGATGCCCCACCCCATCTCAGGAACGGTTCATTGAACATCAATGCTTTTATCCCAACCTGGAAGCCCCCCGGATCAGGATCTAATAGAGAATCCACAGGATGTGTTGGAAAAGGCTCGATCCACCGAGTCCTCCCCTCACACAACAACACACACACAATGCAGATGCACCAGATACGATGCCCTGATGGGTCAGAGCTGTTTAGGCTGCATGGTGTGGTCAGCTGGTTTTCACATTGTGGCTGGTAGGAATCTGAACATATTAGCTGAATGTGCAACCGATAAATCTCAGCCACATTTTTGTATTTAACAGTTTTGTAACCAGCAGAAAAAGTGACAGATTTGTACCTGATGGCCTGAACTGATTTACAAGAAGGACTGATTCGTGTGAAAAATATAAAGAACTTCATAAGGAAGTATCAGATACTATTTTCCAAAAAGAAAAAGTCAAGTTATTCTTGTTCCTTCTTTAACCTTTTAAAAGCTGAGCTCCCCAAAATGGATGTCTTTGAGAACAGATGGTGCAAACTGGCCTTTTTAAAAGGCTCCATCTGAATTGTGTATATTTGTCTGTACTTTCAAGCATAGACTTGAATATTAAGCTTAGGGTCTCACAGGGTACAAAAGAGAATCAGACAGTTTTATTCCCATGTTAATGCTGTAGAAGACCTCAAAACTCCCTACTACAGCTAAACACATTTGTTTGATTTATCCTCTAAATATTGACAAACTGGTAACTTTTCTTTAATATTTGATGAAAACCACAAATGTTAACTATTCGATAGACGGAAATCTGATCCGTGCTCAATTGAACGTTATGTTTGGGTCCAGTTGCTTCATTTAAGCTCATAAAAAGCTAAAATCCATTTATTCCCTTGTGTGGAACGCTTGTTCATATCCATGTTAATCTGAGCATTATTTCATTCACACATCAGTCTGTTGAGTTTATTTGTTGTAGTACTGAGTTTTCTGATGAATCATGTAAAGTTGAGAGCTTTGTGGTGTTTTATTTTTAATTCAGTCAGTCACTGAAGTGTTATAAACACATTCCAGGCTGTAAAGCTGCTGTGCACACACGCATACACACTAGTGTGATCGAAGCTTATACTGTGGCTCAGCTGTCTGTCAGACAGAGGGATCACACATTTTTATTACGAGTCAGACATTTTTGCTTCACTTTGTTACCTTGGTTCTGTCTGTGTGTGCAGGCCTGCATAGCGAGGAAATGCTACCCTTCCCCTCTTAACTACTACAATTTCCCCAAATCCTGCTGCACGTCTGTCAATGAAGTCATCTGCCACGGCATCCCAGACAGAAGGCCTCTGCAAGAAGGAGACATCCTCAACGGTATGCTCAACTCACTACCCGTCTGTGACAACAGTGAACATTTTATTCTCCAAATCAAACCAAGTCCAGGGAAGAGTTGAGCTAAGTTAGGATCCGGAGAGACGTTTGATCAATGAGAGCGGCTGAATAAGATTTCTGCTTCATGACGAATGGTTGCAGCAGCATCTTGATGTGGTGTCAGCAGGAGTTTGGTCAGTTTTAGCCTTTTTATGAATACTTCTGCTAAGACGACGTCTTCCATCCGCCACTCCCCTCAGAGCGTCTGATCGAGCACTTTCCAGAAACTCATCCCTCCCTGAGCGTTCCGACAAGACAAATTGTTTCATCAACCTTCTCCAGTGGGGCTTTGCCAGTCAGATTCTCTGCTCTCTATATTTATCCTTAAGTGGTACAAGTCCCAGTTTGCACACATATGTTTTCTTTTTAAAATTTCTTTTTAAAAGGACATTGTGTTTGCCGCAGGATGTCCGGCCTCCTGCCATTGTTAATGCTGTACTTCTTTTTGTGCTAAACAGAATCTAGTTTTTTATCCAAAACAGAGAGCCTGACATTGATTTTTTTTATTCTTTGTGTACACAGTGGACATCACCGTCTACCACAATGGTTTCCATGGTGACCTCAACGAAACCTTCTTTCTCGGTGAGGTGGATGAAGGAGCGAAGAAGCTGGTTCAGACTACATATGAATGCCTTATGCAAGCCATCGATTCTGGTAGGCACTCAACGCATTTACACACTTTTGTCCGGTATTTGTCTTAAAAAAAAAAGACAAGCCAGGTCAAGTTCTGGTTTGAATCATTGTTCCAGGTGTGAAAGGGAAACGGCACGTGCATTGTTTTTTTGCTCTCAAGGGTTAAAGCAGAATCTGCAATCGGCACCAGTATTTATTTCATAACTCCTGTATTAAAAAGTGCCCCAATACTTCTGGTCCAACTTTAGGGCAGGTTATGTAATGGGATAACATGTTAAACTGCCCAGACACTGACACATTGAGAACCTGCAGAGCTGAATGCAGCGTTGCAAGATGTGAGTGAAAGCAGGGATGCATCAGAGGATGATTTGTTATTATTAGCACCTGATTTTCTGTTTGTGTTTATATAACAAAAAGTATGTTTGTTATTTTGTTGAGTAACTGATTTATATTATATAAATAAGAATAAAGTGAGGCTTACACCCTCCAACAACCCAGGTGTCTTCTCAAGCAGTTCAGATGAACGCATTACAACCTCACACTTGTGAGAGCTGAACCGGCATGTTTTTAGTGATTTGCTTGAAAAAGATGTAAAAATAACGTCCTCTGTCTGCTGCTCCTCAGTGAAGCCTGGCGTTCGCTACAGAGAGTTAGGTAACATCATCCAGAAGCATGCTCAGGCCAATGGCTTCTCTGTGGTGCGAAGCTACTGTGGCCATGGCATCCATAGACTTTTCCACACCGCTCCCAATGTGCCACACTATGCCAGTAAGTAGCGGAGAACTGCCATGATCGCAGCCTCACAGCTCAGAAAACTGCTGCTGAATCCGTTCATGTTTCCTCACGACTGCATGATCTCTGCTGTGTTCATTTTGCAGAAAACAAAGCAGTTGGAGTCATGAAGCCCGGACATGTGTTCACCATTGAACCCATGATATGCGAAGGTGTGTGTGTGCTCGGAATTATCATTCTACACATCTTCAGCTGTAGATTAGTGCAATGCTTTTACTGTTCATTAAGGGATGGAAACTCCTATTAAGGCTTTTTATGGACTCAGAGTTGAACTGAGTTTCGGACCCTGTGGCGATCTAAAACATGTCAATAACATCTAAGAGAAACACTCAATACCTCCCAGGTAACCTCTGAATCAATGCCAGACTTAGAGGTGTTATTTCCACAGAGCTGTTTAATTGATTGCAGGTTCACCCCGGTGTGTGTGTGTTTGGTTGTAACATCTCAGGTGGCTGGCAAGATGAGACGTGGCCTGACGGCTGGACAGCGGTGACCAGAGACGGGAAGCGTTCGGCTCAGTTCGAACACACCCTGCTGGTGACGGAGACCGGCTGTGAGATCCTCACCCGCCGCCTGGAGGACAACGGATGCGCTCACTTCCTGAGCCAAATGTAGGATTGACCGGAACGCACCAAGGACTGGACTTTTCCAGACACCCGTCACCGCTGGGTCCCACACAAGCAAGCAAACAAAACACACACACCTTTCAAACATGAGGCGCCAGTCCCGGAGCTCAGTGTGACTGCAGCTCTCATGGTTCTTTAAATTCAATACTGGTTCCTCAAGCTAAATGGAAGTACTTGAATGTGTCTTATATCAAATGTGGATTGATTAGTGAGATCTGTGTCCTCTGGAGGAAATAGAAGAGTATTTATGAGATTTGGTTTTTGCTCATTGTTCTGGCCTGGCATCAGGCCTGTTTGGATCTCTGGATCTCATCATCCAGAGCTTTTATTGGTTGGCTAGTTGTTGTTTGTGGAGCTCAGGATGAATTCACCTAGTGCAGCATGCTTCACTTCTTTTCTGTAAGCCTCTGCTAGGAAGATGAAAATGTCAAATACTTTATCAGTCCCAAAAGGGAAATTATAGTAATAATTGTGATAATAATTATATTGTATCATTTTAACAGAGATGGAGGGAAAAGAATCAGCAATACTAAAGACACAGGAGGCTTCCAGGAAATTGGGCCTCCACAATTTATTAACTAGTAGTTCTAAATTTAGGCTTTAAAAACTTGATTCAGGTTTGCATCTCAGGCAGCCATATTGGATATCTTCAGGGCTGACGGAACAAAAGCAGTGATTAATTCTTTTACTGCAGGTTTATATGTTGAATAAAAATAAAAACAGCACCATTTAAAGCTCAATAATTAACTGTTTTTTTTAAAATTCAGACAAAAACAAAATGTGAACAAACTGCAAACTTTCTTTGAAATGTTTATGATGAAGTATTAGAGGTGGGCTGGCTGTTTTCTACATTATCAGGCTGTAGTTTCATAGTTATCATACAGATGATGGAGAAAAGGAAACCAGGAGTAAAAAAGGTTGTTCACCCCTTGTCAGCTGAGTGTATCATATTGTGTCTGTATAATTCACCCTGTGAGGTGTCCAGTATAGACACTTGTTACATCCCCACAAATCAGCAACGGTTGCTAAGAGAACAGATAGCGATGCAGCGTCTGCATGAATGACCACAAAGTGCTGCTGTTTTCAGAAACGCTCCTTTTGGTGGCTGTTTTCAGAAGCCCTGGTGTAGCAGATTGAGCCTTAACATGTAAATCTAGGAACTAAAACGTTCTGGGTATCTACAGCCCCTTCCTCTTCCCTTTCCTCCACCCTGCTCCACGATCTGGTGCAAACAGCATTCATTATTTCTACAATCACTGAGGAGTAATGTGATCAGTTTCTCTGCCATCTTTGTACTTCTTCTGATGGAGTAATAAATGACTCTTCTCTAGCTCTGTGTGGCGATGTTTGTCCTGAATAAACAAAGTTGCTTCATTTACCAGCCTTTTAAACTCCTTGGAGGACAGTGATGGTCAAGGCATCAGTGAAGATTTTATTAAAACCTAATTTTCACCCCCTGCTTTCCCCAGTGTGACCGCCTTCAGCTCACCGATTTTAAATTGAGGTGTCTATCATTTAAATCCACAAGTGTAGCTTCACACACATGAGTTTGTTTTTATTCTCGTGATTGAAAATGCAATGCTGTGATGCTGCTAATAAATACACTGTGTGATGAATTACCCAGTTTGATTATGCTGTCCTGTTTTAATGTTTTAAGACTGAAACTGAAGCATGCTGTGGTCAGGAGATTTGCAAATTAAGGCTTGAGTTGTCCCTCAGATATTTGTTTTGCTTTCAAGCATACAGACTTTTGTTTCAAAATGGTCTGAGGAAAATAGTTCTTCATTTTTTAAGCTACTTATTACTGACACATGAACCATTTGATGATGAAAGAAAGATAAACAACTTGCAAAAGGAACAAATGAGTTTTCTAGACATGAAATTGATTTTGTATCAGCCAAAGAGCTTCTTTTTTTCCTTTCAACAAGAAAAAATTAACAAGTAGTCATTTTGTGCTTTATCCTTAAGGTTTGGGGAAACAAGAAGAACCTGTAAGGTTCATAAAAAAAGGTTATTTATGAAACAGTGGCTATTGAGAATTTAAGGAAGGGGATGAGAGAGTAAGATTGCCAAATGATACAAAAACAGGACTGAAAAATCTGTGGCAACAGGTCTAATGACATGAACAATTCTCAGAACCTGGACCTCAACATTATTTACACAGTGTAGGACCTTGATCTTGATGGAGAACAGAATATAAAAATGAACAACATCCAAAGAATAGCTTTGGAAAATCCCTCAAGAAGCCTAGAGAACTATTCCTGAAGAAAGTCTAAGGTTGTCTAACTCTGAGCTTGAAGGTCAAACTGTTTTTGCCCCATAATTCCTCTTAGGTTTGCATGCTTAAAAAATAAATTTTTCCCATACACAATGCTGTAAATATTAAGTTGCTATTGTGTATCCTCATCAAAAGTCCTGAAATTAAAGGAAGAAGAAATTAAAGAAATTAAACTTTTGACCAACTTTCTCCTCCCTGCATCAGAATCTTTTGTCAATTAAATACATGTTGGATCTGCTTTCAGCACCCCAAAAGATTCCTTTTTTAATACTGTGTTTCATGAAATCTGCTAAGCAGGATATTGCTTGATGAGGCATCATTCAACTCTGAAAACAGTCCGGCTGTTTCCCCACACAAAATATTCCAACAAGTAAGGAGGTAAAAGATGTTGTGCAAGTATTTATGTATGTATATGCATACATTTAGATTAAAAAAAAAACAACCACTGCGCTGTCCTCAAAACTTTTATTGAACTCAAGGCTTACATACTCATGCTTCTCCCAAAAAAAGAATCACTCAGCATTTGTGGTTGTATTGCCTCATTATTTATTCAAACCAGATCAAAGAATTTTTCTGAATAATATAGTTTTCATTCTTTTGCCTCTCACTTCCATATTCTCTTTTTGTGTACCGGTGGAGGGCAATGTTTATCACACAGCAAACTCACAGCATTGTTCAAATAAACACAAGAACATGAAATTAAAGATTTATTAAAAAGTGAGACGGGTAAACAGGAGACCTCCATTTATGTACTCCAGTGTCTAGACCTGAAGGACGACTCGAATGCTGGAAAAAAAGAAAAGAAAAAATGGAGGTGAGAAGGAACATGAAGAAGCTGATGTGCATTATTGGCACCATAAATGCCAAAATGTTGAGAAAGCGCCTCCAATGTGTCTCCACCACTCATTCAGCTTTGTCCTCAATAGAGGGCAGCAGTTATGCATGTGTTGTTTCAGCAGTTAAAACCCAGAGGAGAGCTCCAGCCTTCCAGAGTTTAACATTACAAACACGCTCAGAATGGATCTGCAAATCCAGGCTTACCACTTCCCAGCATGCATGAGATCAAAACCATCGGCGATCTTCTGGAAGGGCAGAGTGTGAGTCACAAATTCATCCACTTTCAGCTTCTTCTTTATGTAGTCCTCTACCAGTTTGGGAACACTGTCAACACTCTTGTATCCTGAGTAAAGAACAGAGAAATCATAAAGGGAAAGTCATGACTTTTTTTGCTTTAAACAATTATTCTATTTAATAAAGTTTAAATGTGAGCTAAATTATAATATTTGTCAGAGTCAAACTTCTACCTGGCATTGTTTTGTATAGCACAATTATAGGAGGGTTGAAAAAGGTGAATATATATAAACATATAATTACATATACCCCAAGAGACCCCAAGATAAGTTAGCAAGATTTCAGCCCTTAATTAGCTTGTTAGGGAAACAGCCTATGCAGCTTTTGCTCAAAAGACTAGATGATTTTACTTCAAAGCTTTTAAATACTCTGACTCAATAAAGCTTGCCCTAACAATCAGCAGCGCTCTGATACAGAAAGTTTTGTTGTTTGGTAGCTGTTTCCTTCTGTTTGTCATGCAATTCATTAAAAAAAGGGAATTTAACAGGTCACACTGACGTCAGAAGAACTGCGCGTACAAACCAATGTAAATACAAGTGTTTCTTTCAGGAAGATTTCTTAGATTATGAATTTGTGGTGCTCTAGTTATAAAGTCAGAATGATAAAAAAAAGAGCATCTAAAAGCTGCTGTTGCATTCAGAAATCCTTCTGGTGGACTGATGATGTTAAAAAGGATTTTTTTTTTGCCGTATTGGAAACACTGTTTCGGATTAAGCATACAAGGAGGAGATAATCTGAACAAACAAGGAGAAAAAAGAGAAAGGACAAAAGTCTATATTTGGCTGATTCATAGTGATGGAAGAGAGCTCAGAGAAGAGCCAAGGTGCAAGATGGATTCCAGCCGCCATCAGGGGGCGCCAGACAGAAAAAATCTCCCAAAATTCAGTAGTGCCACTTGAAGCAAACATTTGTTGTGAAGTTGCATCAAATAATTCGAACAGTGATTTTTTATGGTTTATGTATATTTGTAGTTGTTTTCCCTTTTTTGTTGTCCCTTTGGACCCCTGGACTTTATTTTCATAATGCTTTGAGTCTTTTGGATTATTTTGTAGTTGTTGTCTCCATTTTGCATGTCTATGAAGTTGTCTTTCATTAAGCAAATAACATTCCTATTGCGCTTTTCAGACGTAAAATCACAAAGTGCTTTCCAATAAAATCTAGAAAAACAGACCAAAAAAATAAATATAAAACATGGAATATCTATAAAGGGATGTACAGCAGCAACACTCGCTTAATCATATACAACTATAAACAAATACTGAGTTAAAGGGAGAGCCTTCCAGTCTGTTGGCAGTGGAGACAAAAGCTCCGTCCTCATTGGTTTTCAGGCAGGTCCATGGCACAGATAAGTTGTGGTTATTGGATCGAACTTTGCATGAGGAGGTAAGCTACGGATGTGGATGAGATCTGAAAGATGTGTTGTCTAAATGGAGCTCAGTAAGTGATGGTGAGTATTTGAACAGAATCCTATGGTACAGATGAGTGGGAGTCAGTGCAGAGAGCAGAGCAGCAGCATTCTGGATGGATTGTAAATGCTGAATGGACGTTTTATTGAGTGATGAAAACTGAACGTTGAGATGAAGAAATGAAGACCATGTCAGCCTGGAAGGGCATGACTCCTAGTTTGCTCCTTACAGAGCAGGAAGAAACATGATTTTACCAGTTATTTTATGTGTGTGTTGAATGATCAAATAACAGTTTTTTTCCAGGGACATTTTGGTTGAGGTTTTTACTCCATGACAATCTTCTCATTAGACGGGACGGATCAATCATCCATACGTAGTTTAGCCTGATTATTGCTACAAATACGCTATGGACCATCAAGAACCCTGTGTTTGGAGAAATGTTAACATGATTATAAATTACACCACGTCAAAAGTTAATAAGTTTGCCTTCAACCTGCTGATGTTTAGCATACTGGAATGTTAGCATCTATTTTTATATTTCAAATATCTTTGTCATTGTTACAGCTGTAGATTTAAAGTGCAAATGGAATTATACACAAATAAACAAGAACAAGAAAACAAAGACAAGAACACAACAGAATATAAGATATATAAAAAGGTGCAAATGAAGAACAAAGTGTGTGACTAGAATTAATATCAATAAATATTGCACTGATGGGAAGGTGGGGTTTGCCATCCGCTCTAGCCATTTAGCAGGTTTTCCAACATTAATAAAGCATTTTAAAATTTGACCTGCTGTAAACTAAAAGAGCAGATATGCTGCTGTAGACAGGGTTGGACAGAGTTGTTGAACAATGCATTTGAATTTCTTACACTATCAAATCAAACCTCCTTGAATCAACACGAATAATCCTGGAAAGTTGGCTCAGGTTACCTCCGAAGGCCGTGCCTTTCCACGTGCGGCCCGTCACCAGCTGGAAGGGCCGGGTGGAGATCTCTTGTCCAGCTGCTGCCACCCCGATAATGACACTGGTGCCCCATCCTTTATGGCAGGCCTCCAGGGCCGCCCTCTGCCACCAGGAGAGGAGATCACACCATGACTGCGCAGTCTGATCCCGGCAGTTGCTCATTTATGATAAATTGTGTAAATCATCTGCTGCATCAGAGTCTTTTCTTTTTTTTCTTTTTTTTTGACCTGTCTTGTCCAGCATCGTTGCAAGCAGAATGATTGTCTGGCTGCTGTTTGGTGCCGGGCAAATTTACTCTATCAAGTAGGGATTTATACTACATGTATAAAGTCCCTCTTGAGGAGATAAACTTTATTAAATCAAACTCTTAATGCTGGACTCGACCGGAGGGGACAGAGAGAGAGAGGAAAGAGAGAGAAAAAAAAATAAAAAAAAATAAAAATAAGAAGAAGAGTGGGGGGAGAGAGGGGG
>JAVQJG010143213.1:0-23476 GCA_036024015.1 Craterocephalus amniculus
CCACAGACGGTAGCCACTCGCTGCTACCTGCCGCTGCAGACAGGCTGCTGCTGCTCTAAGAAGTTGCATCAAAATAAAAATGGCTTGCTTTAAAATTTTTATGTTTTGGATCATAACGATGATTAATTAGAATAAGCTGCGGTTCTTAGCTGAGCTCATGTTGTATTGCACAAGCACACCCCATCATGAACTAGTCATATTTGCATTAGTTTTTAGAAAATATATGATTATACTGTTTTTAGGCCTACATAATTTTAAACATGCTCTCTGTTTAAAATTAATAAATAAAGTAAAACTATATGAGGCAAAGAGGAGTTTTTCCTTTTAAAAAAAAAAAAAAAGAGGGGCGTGGTTTTTCGGTTGGGGGAGAGCTAGAGAGGCATTGATTGACACAGGCTTTGTTTTGGTTTGAGACAGCTCCACAGTACGCCACCCAACGGCGAAAAAAAATCGCTTTTAGCTCCTTTAAGAAGAAGAGCAGGGTCAAGAGAAGTATGAGGAGGAAGTATTGCCTCAGCTACTGTGGGGCCTTATGGGTGACAAAGTGGGTGTATATTGTGGGCAATGCATGTGTTTGTGTGACTATGCCAGTGCAATTTCCTGCCTGCAGATTGACTAACATGTGGGCACCTGCCCTGTGAAATCCACCCATCCTGTTTCGCTTAGCTCATACAATGCATGTCTTTTTGGTGCTGTTGCTGTGTGAAAGAAAGAAAGAAAGAACGAAAGAAAGAAAGAAAAGAAAGAGAAATTGCATTACATATTATCTGACTTCAAAGATTAGCTCAGCTTTCCTGAATCCTGTAGCTTTACACGAGCTCACATCATGATAGCATTAACTAGTATAACAGACTCATGCATTAGTCATTGACAGATTCTACACACTAAACTTTTCATTATAAATTTAGCACATAGCACTGCGCAGTGTAGCCTGACAAGCCATGACAAAGTTGCTTAGCCTTGGGGTGGAAAAGTTGCTGAGGGCCAGCCTGACTGCAAACATACACATTTATATAGATTCAACTTGCAACAAACATTAAAAGAAATGATGAGATCTTTATCTTCAGAATTAACTGTAAAGGTGGAGAGAGTCTTTGTAATGTTTGCCCTGAGGGGGAAGAGGTCGAACAAACGAACGAACTGGCATGCAAACATCTGCACTTCAGAGGGTGCACTCTTACTAAGAGTGAGACAAGTTTTTTGTCATGACTCTACATGTCCTGACCTTTCATGTGAAAATTTTAGCAGGGATGTACGAAGGCAAGGCCTTTTTGGATCTGCTGCTCATTCGATCATGCTACTGTATTTGGTGACGGGCTCCCAGGCAAACACTGAGCTTGGGACAGAAGATCTGTGAATGTGTGTATGTCTGTCTGTGTGTTTCCTTCTGTCACAGAGCAGAGAAAGTCACTGACCTGTTAAGAGCAGGGTGTCCATTACCTACTCAGCATAGAGTTACACACTTAAAAGCACTCCATTAGTATTCTGTTCAGTTTGACAAGAGTAATAAATGACCTCGAGCTTCATCACTTTCACTTTGTGTGTTTCTGTTCTCAGAAAGTAGAAGTGGGAACTCTAAAGGTGAGAAGACAGAAGGGTGTTATTTAGTTATTAGTGTTGGTCTATGTCATTCTTTCAGTATTTCTTTTAAGTGGAAACATTTATTTTCAGTTTGCTTAGAACTCAAACAATTAGTGGGGGAAATGGCTGTGAGGGCAATTCAGATTGTAGATTGGTTGAATATTGCTTAACTGATAGCTTGTTCTGTCCTTATGTTGGTAATATCCTTGAGGAAGACACTGGGCGTCAAATAATTTCCTGTGTGGGTGAAAAATATCTTAGTTATTTTGGAAAAAAAGCATCTGCCAAAAAAATAGCAGCAATGTAAATAATGTAACTTCCATTCACTCTAAGGTCTTCACATCAAGTATGTGAGTGTATGAGAGCATGTTGTAAAAGCAACATGGAGAGGTTTCTTGCCTGTTTAAGAAACGAAAAAGATGACATTTGTGTGTCATCTAGCCGTAGATTAGAACCCCATTAGCCTCCTCTGCTGGTCTGCTGTTTAGACTGAGTATAAACACAGAAAGAGATGGCTCGACGTCTTGTCTCTCCATCCTCAACCTCCAGATAACACTTGCAAACATACACACAGAAACATGCCTGGACAGCCAGACTTCGCTGTGCCACGTAGCGCATGTGTGTGAGCTGAGAAGTCTCTGTGAGACTTGGCTTTTGCTTGCTCTCATGCCCTCCACTGGCATCATCTGCACTTCCTCTACCAGCTGCAACTCGTCTCCCACTCTTTCACTCTCCAGGCAAATTTGACTCTTCTTTCATTCCCATGACTGCTTAAAAATGTACTGCTGAGCAAAGTCATGAACACAAAACTGATGGTCAAATAGTAAGAAGATGCTTGGTTGGTAAGAAAAACCAAACATATTCAGTTTAAGGAAATTAAACTTTATGTTGAACAGGTTTAAACAATAACATGATGTATGGTTGTGTGTGTGTATTTTCCTGAGCAAGTTCATTTAGATGAAAGTTGCATATGTACTGGGACACATCTTCACTCATGTGTCCAGGGTTAATTGATTTTTTTTCTCGATCTCACAACATCAAACACCCAGGCAATCCAGAGTTGACTGAACCCCATCCCAGCAGCATTAAACTACTGGTCTGACCAGGCCATAAAACTCACATGAGTGGCCCACTTGACACTGGACTGGTCTAATGAGATGTTTAAACACCACCACTTTTATATTTTGGCCCATTTTGAATGCACAATTAAGTGTTCCTGACCTTCGGTCTATGAAACAAACTGATCTGCAACCCATTGGGTAATTTTTGAATTGATATGGGGCTGATCCAATCATATTAAACCACTTTTAGATGACTTTGTGCTGGTGGATGCAGCTCATCTGCAGAAATAGGCAGGAAGATTATGATGTCAGTGTTGCCAACAGGAAAACAACTGGTTAAATTGTGTTAATTGGTAAAAACTTATATGTTCATGTTTATGGATAATATACAAAATAAATGACTTTAACGCTGCACTTAGTAGGATTTTTGTCCATATAACAATAGAGACTTATGTTCTTCTCAGATAATCCATTTATTCAGTACTGAATTGAATCAATATGCACACAAAAAACCCAAGAACAAACAAAAAAGTGAAGAACAGGGGAGTTTAGGTGAGAGAGAGGACGGATTAAATGACGGAGAGCAAGGAGCAGAAGGGCATCAGTTTCTTTCTCCTAAAACGTAAATGTAACAGAACCATCTTTATCAGTAATAATGTGAAGCAGTTATTTTTTGCACAACATTAAAAGTTTGAGACTTCACTTCTGGGTTGTGACTTCTCCATCACAGCACCTCTGTTCTTTTCTTTTTGGGTCGCTTTGTTCTAGATCTGCTGCTGTGCTCGGGATCACTGTCTGGTATGCAAAGGAGCTCATAGCTGATTCAGTGACTGGAACATGACCAGGTCCTGCGGCTGTACAACAAGCCGAGATCATCACCCTCTCGACCACCGTAACTGACATTTGATATGGTTTGTTTGTGCAGATTTAACCATCATTTTAGTTGTTTTGTTCATTGTTTAGCTGTATTTTTACATGACCAACAAGCAGTTATAAAACACTTTGTAAAAGAAAAAAATAGGGTCTCTGGTAAGAGCTGTTTCTTCCTCCTCTAATGTCAGACTGAGGTCAGATTCAAAGCTACACTGACACATTTTCCTCCTGAGGCACCAGTTTGTATGATGAAAGGGTTTTTTTTTTTTCATCAGATGCTTTTGTATGTTTGCAACTGTCTTCAAAACTCACAATCAAACGTGCAAAAATGAAAATATATTTCCTCAAGTGTTGATGAATCAATTTTAAGCAGAAAAAGAGTAACAAAGATGGCAAAAACGATTGGGTTTGTGAAGCACATTGCGGTCTGAGTGGAGGGTTTTTTCTCCTGACTGCAGCATACCCCAGAAAGATTTGAACATGGACACCACACCAAGCGAGTGCACATCTTCAGCCAGTTCTGCCCCAGATTAGTGGCAGCGGCCCAACTGTCTGTGCTAAAAGTCACGTCGCGAGGAGAGAGAGGAGCCCAGAGAAGCGGGGTAGGAAGGAGGAGGGGGTGTAAGGGGCACAAGGAGCAAGACACAGGAAGTGGGGAAAGATGAAGAGCTGGGAGACAATGTGATGCACAGGGGTGCTGAACCGGAGGAGAGGAGGAGGCAGAGGAGGAATGCTGGAAAAGAAGGAGGAGAGAACTAAAGAGGGAGAGAACAGGGTGTGTGCATCTGGCACTGGGAGGCAGGGAAAGATAGCGTGGGCCAGGCTGGCCGGACGTGTGTGTTTGTGTTTGATTGAAGAGGGATGTGAGACAGAGACCCCTCACTGGCTTGGTTTTACTGGAATGCTGCCATAGAGAGATGGACACATACACACATCCACACGTTTGTACAGTGAGTGTAGGACGTGGAAAAAGAGGACAAAGCTTGAAGACACAAGTTTAGGAAAAGCAAGAAGAAAGAAGACCAGGGGTGACTAAAGAGCAAGGGTGTCATTGTTTTACCACTGCAAAGTTTGAAGCATCTTTTTAAGTAACATTTAGCTTGTTTTGAACAACAAATTGGGTGGAAGTTCAATCCTCACAGTTTAATGTTCTACTTATTAATAATAATTTTAGCTATACAGAGATGAAGAAGAGATGATTAACAATAAGCAGTTGATGATTAACAATGAGCAGCTAGTTTCTGGTTTTGTCAAATAAACTGTGCCCAATGTCTGTTTAGCACTTCCCAAAGAACAGTGAATTCACTGTTCAGCAATACTAGCTTTCATACCTTGGATCACACTGTGAACTTTGAAAATATAATCTCAGACCAACCAAAATAAGACAAAGAGGAAAACAGCAATTGGATTTCCCTCCTCATGACTTGCCAAGGTTTCTCAACTTTTATACCACAAAAATTGTGGGATGACATTATTACCTTTAATTTGGTAAAATTATGCGCCTGTACCAGAACAGAACTCCTTCAGATTCCCAAGATCACAGTCATGGGGAATCTAACTCACCGCGCTCTAAGGTGTGTGTGTGTAACAGACATTTGGAGTTTTAGGTTAAAAATGTTTCCCATGAAGAATCAAAGCATATTTCTACACAGATAATGTTCCCCTGTTTCAACTCACCTGATTCAAATTAATGGATCAGTACCGTGTTTGTGCTAAACTGGATGACAAGTTGTTGTAAAGACTTCTTAAAACCTGTATGACAGTGGCTCTGTGGACCAGATCTTAAGAACAGCAAGTTAGAAATTTCAGCTTGTTCATATCATAGCTCTTCTATAGATACTTACTGTTAATTTAACTCAGTTTAGGATCTTTTAAAGCAAAAATCGTATTAGATAACCAGCAAGGTTTTTGTAGGATACAATTTCAGCAGATATCCATTCAAATGGAATGAATCTCAACCACTGGCTAAGATCTGCTGCAGGAATTCCTAAACATACCATGAAGTCAGTCTAGGATTAGGTTTGTGTTATAATAATAATAATAATAAAAAATGAATAAAAAACTGAATGACATAGTTATCTGTAGCCTTTTATTTCTAAAAAGCTAAACTGATGTGGAAATCATAAACCTGTGTACTCATCAATGGACATCTTCAGTATGGAATGAATGAATGATGGGTTAATTTATATAGATAAATTCATATAATGGATTAATTTACATAGCTCTTTTCTACTGACCGTACTGAAAGAGCTTTACATTAAAAAGATTATTCATTTACGTCACATTCCTACTTGATGATATAAACATGGCACCAGCTATGCCAACAGTGGAGGCAAGAAGGATGGTAGAATTTCTGGGATGAAGCGGGATTCGAACCACTAACCTTCTCTACCCCACTGCCACCTGAAATTAGTCTTCCATTGAGAGTAACAGAATAAACCAGATGATCATATACAGTATGAACCACTGAAGCTTCTGACTGACAAGTTGCAACCATGTGAGTGAGCATGGTTCGGCTGATCCATCCCTCACTTGTCAGATCTAGTTTAGAAAAAGGTTTCCAGCCAACCACTACTTGTTGACCAATTTCCACTGTTTGTGGAACACCCACTTTTAATGAGCAATGCCCACATTGTGTTCTGCAGAGAAATGTGTGCACATGGGAACTGACCTGCAGAAGAAAAATGGAAATCTGAGTATTTTAACCCATTCACAAGAGTTCCAGACATGGAGCATGGAGCATGGAGAGAAAGAGAGAAATAGCTCGACAACACTTTGAAACCAAAGCTTCTCAGTTGCTCCCTTTTCATGACTAAAGGGTGTTTGTGGTTCAGGTAACACAGCATTACAGTTTATCTAAGGTGTAGGTTTCCATGTACTTGCTTGCTGTTTAGACACAAAAAACTGTGCACAGCACTTTAGCAATGTTTACTTATTAATAAAATGGAATGAAACAAGACAACTGAAACAATCTGAGAATGTGATCATTTTTCTAAGCATGTGTCTGTCCCTGCACATATTCCGTTCCAATCAAACATTTGAATACACTTTACCTTTAAAAACAATGGCAAAGAGTTTCCAGTACTTTTATTTTAACTTGTCTTGTCCAGCATCATAGCAAGCAGAATGATGGTCTGGCGGCAGTGTTGTGCCATGCAAATGGGGTATAAACTTGATAATCTTGTCTGAATTTTCGTTACTGAATTTACATGATATTGCTGTACCTTATGTGGTGTGTCCAAATTTTTGACTGGTAGTGTATCTATCCAAGGCAGTTCAACAAAGGATGTCAAAGTTCATTTACCAAAATATGTGAAGCTGAAAACTGCAGAATTTTTTTACACAGTGGTATTTGTATTTGATCAAGCATAATATTGTACTGCTTTAGTAAGGGGCCTGTAGTGATATATCACCAGAGAGTCTTCTTGACTTTCCTGTGCAGTGTATTTTCTTCCTGGGTGCTCCTGCTTCCTCCTACACTTCAGTTGCACAGAAATTATAATTTTTAGTGGTTTCTGTGTTGCTGACTGCTCAAGGTTTAACCTAACAAACTTCCCAATGTCAGCAGGCAGGGGATCCTACTTCCAAAGAACATCTGCAGGACAGAGCTAATACTAATGGATGGCTATGCTGTGCTCATTGTTAGCCAGCTTTTGCTAAGTTAGCTGATCATTTACTGTATCATCTCAACACATAAGTGGTATCAACCCTCTCATCCAAGACAACTAATTTTCCAAAATGGTGGATTCATTTTGTAAGATGCCGCGTAGGAGAAAATCATATGATTGGCAATATCAGATGAGGTTACAGTGCAAAGGAAAGGAAAAGAGAAAAGAGAGAAGAAATTAAGAACAAATGAGCTGCCGGGAAGACTTCCTCAAACAGTTGATGATAAATGTGTGTTTTACCAGGAAAATGACATTTCAAGGATGTGGTCACACACCAAAACAGGATGAACTTTATATCACAGAACTGACTCCTGTTTGTGTGCTGCTCTAGAAACCAATCCCTTACAGATTGGCAGCAGGATGAGCGCACAGATAGGCACACAAAGCTGACGCAAGATGCACTGGCCATGCAGAGCGCTGCTTATATAACCTGATGAGTTAATAGGTCAGTCAGAGTTGGACAGGATCGATGTAAACGTGTCCGCAGAGCAGGCAGAGATATCCTGTCAAAAATTTCATGTGCTCACTTCTCATGGCATAATTATCAAGTTTGAGCCCAGTGTCTGAGAATTCCAATGCCGTTGCGCGTCACTTCCTGTTACAGTGTCTCTATCGCCACAGAAACGATACAGCAGAGTGAGCGCAGGAGACGCTAGACGTTCTGCTCTTCCTTATGAGACTCCAGAGGCCAGATGGACTCTTAACTGTACACACATACACACACCTAAATAAGGAGAGGCAACATATCCAATAATGGCGCAGGCAGTGTGTGTGCAGTGAGGATGGGGGAGGGATATGGGGTGGGGGGTGTCCATTGTTTCAGGCTCGAGGGCAGAAGTGTTGGGAGGGGAGAGGGAAAGTCATGGGGAGGCTAAATTTAGAGCACCTCCGCTGAAGTATTCCAAAAATTCTTACGTGTATTTGGATGCTCACGTATACAGTTTTGTTGCTTCATCTTATTCCAAGAATTACATAATTATGCAGCCTGACTGTCGTCATTGATGTGAACACTTTCCCCTTGATGAGGTCTCACATTACTTGCTTCACCATTAAGAAATGTCGCCTTTCCTTCAGGTCATTCCATAGACATAGATTGATTTGTTTTCTGCGCAGCTCGACTCTCTGTTGCCGATGATCTTTAAGAACATCAAGTTGGAAGACGCTGTGGTACATAAGGGGTTAAATCTTCATGCGCTTGCCTCAGGTCATTTCCTGGCTGGCTGTACAGCCTTGACCTGCTTGTGTGGACCTAGCCTCACAAACACACACACATCCAGTCCTGACCTACACTTCCTGTCAGACAGGGACACCCCCCTGGAGAGGGAGTCTGATCTGTCTCCACTACGTCCCCTCTACAATCCAGCCATCCAATTTTGTCCACCGCATTGTTCTTTTCACACTTGGTTATGATCCCTTGGGACCTCTCAGGACTAAGAGGATGGCAGCCTCTTGAACAGGTGTGCGCCGGCACACAAGTCTGAAAAATTGTAAATTATATTAATATGGTTCCTAAGCTTATTTTCATTAGGTTAATAAGTCATCCTTCAAAACCAGATAACAATGCCGGCGGCATGATAAAAGATGAAGAATGTTATAACATAAAGCTTAAAGCAACACTTAGCAAATACCTCCTCTTAACACAAAAATAAATATTTAATTCACAGCAATCCAGGTTGAGAGGGAACGATCTGTGGCATTTTTAGCAAGTGCATGTTGTGTCTTTGGTATGTGTGATTGCGTTTGTCCAGCATGCGCATCTGGTTTACCCATCACATCTACAGCGTCATGTCCCTGACCTAGTAAGGGGCACAGCTGGCTACGTGTATAACGTGTTTCCGTCCATCACAAGGCGATGATGTCACTGCGAGGTGTTGTGGTCCAAGCAGACACGAAAGGCGTGGAAGAGGAACTGTCTGAGGAGGTCACATACGCGGGGGGACCCTGTGGAGCAAAGACATAACAGCCTGAGTCAGGATTGACTGCAGAGATTTTGCATGCATGGGAGTTCGGGGTGCTCGGGGAACACATTTATAACAAGGTTTTAATGACACACTGCAAATGGTCCATGACCCTGAACACAACACAGAGCGCAGTAGGTCCCACTCACCGTGCTTGGATTGTCACACATTGGTCAGCTGTTAAATCAACATTCGGTTTTGGAAATTAGCCTCGCGCCCTCCGGGCTCTCTCGTTTCTACCTCTAACACATGCATCTCCTCATCTTGTAGCAGTCAAAGCGACCACATGCTGCGGTCTGTGATTACAGCCAAGTGTTTACAGTCCTCTTATATTAACACTTGTGTTAAACAGCATGGGGTACCATCCTGAATCAGTAAAGAAAAAAAAGGATCTAGTCGATAATTTCAGTGTAATAGAAAAGCAGTTCATGCAGTAATATCAGGAATATTGTCAAATTATTATTGCAAATATTGTTGAAAAAGTGCTGCTTTCGTGCTTCAGAGAATGCTCTTTTTCCTTCTTCTTTTTTGCTTTTCCACTTTTCTGTTTTTTTTTATGGAACCCATTTGTCCAGTGCAACAGCTGCCAATGCCTAATTTCACAATACGCAGGTAAATTGGAAATGGCATTGAAGAGATTGCACAAGTCTGCATCAGCATCTGTGTGTGTGTGTGTGTGTGTGTGTGTTTCTGTGTGCATGTGCATGAGAGTGAGAGTGTGTCCTGGGTGTGCATGTAAATGTGTGTAATGAGAACCAAATGGTGGGGTGTGTGAGTGCATGGTTTTTCTCCCCCATCTCTAATCAGACAGCCCCCAGGAGTACTGTGTGAGCGTGGACTCGGGGCTTAGAGCACTGAGCTGCTTCATAAATCAGCTCTACCCATGAAGAAACCTGGATACATGAGGACTCCGCTGACCTTCCCAGGGAGCTGCATAATGTCCTGCCCTGATCATTTTGTGATTGCGTTTCTTCTTCATTTTCTTAATGAGCTGCAATTAAAGGTGTGAAAACCGGGCTGCTTGATTTTATTTCGATTTTTCAAAGTGATTAAAGGTGTGAAAAGAGGTGTGACACTGCAGAAATAATGAATTTGCCTGTATTTGATGACTGACCACACAAAGACCTAGTGTGGTCTGGGTAGGTGGTCTCTAATGACAAGGCCATGGACGGACAAAAAGGGGATAATTTATGCGCGTTCTCTCACATTAGATTCCCAGCTATGTTATTACATCTTTTATGTGCATCTCCTCTCCTTCCTTTTCTCCATCTCTTCCTTCTCCACTCTCTGTTTCAATCCGCATTCCCCGCAGGAGGTGGCCTCTCCCTGTCCTCCATCTCTCCTTCTGCTCCCTTTCTCTTCCACATCTGGTCAGGCAGCTGTGGCTGGCCAGGGTTCAGTGGGGTGGGAAGGTGTAGAGGGAAGAGGAGGAGGAGGAGGGGTGGTGGTTTTGAGTGGGCTATCAATTGCAAAGCCCAGGGCACAGTAAAAGAAAAAAAGTTTTGACACAAAATGTGCACTGTGAAAGAAACAGACTGAACCAAATCTCTTCAGTTTCTCTCAGTCTATCTATCACACTGCCTCCCTGTGCACTATTAAACTCTATTAAAGAGAACAGCAGTGTAGGGGGAAAAGGGGTGAGGGAGACTTGGGGGTTTCAGGGAGAAACAGGGGAAGAAGGGGGAGGATGGTGAGGGCAAAGATTTCTATATCTGATTTCCACATCTTAAATACATTGATTTATCTTACCCTGGGGCTCTCTTAAAGTCAGGAGAAAGAAGAGGAAGGGATGGGAGGAGGTAGAGGAAAAGGAACGAGGGTACTTATGACATTTTCATTGTGGAATCTTGTTTCTATTGTTTCTGTGGTCAACATATTGCCCAAAGATTCCACATGCCATCATGGCCACACAAGCTCCAAGCTGTTAAACGGTCACAGATGGCATTACACACTTTGTGTGCATACAGATGACTTGATTCTTGTCAGGCTTAGATGCCTTTTTTCCCCCTTAGAATATGCCAATGTCAGCCAGTGATTTACTGCCCACGAGTGCGTCATTGTATTCCACATTCCTGGATGTCGTTTGTGCAACCTTGATGCCAACTAGCCTTGTTGATCTCCACCCTGAGTGCCAATTCCTCTGCACTCCAGCTGAAGTTCATGACCCCTCAGAGTTCATGTTAGGACGAGAGCCTTTCTGGGGTAGAATGAACTCTTTGCCGTGGTCTCACGTGACTCCAGCATATGGTAAGTCACCCCAAGAGTGGAAAAAGTTCCACTTTCAGTCGCTTGCAGTTCTTTCCAACTCATTTTATGGCCAGCTACAGATCATAAGGAGCCAAACAAACAGAGGGGGATAGATGGTCAGAGTGAGAGGCCAGAAACAGTGAGACAGAGATGGACCTACTATTCAACAAGTAGGAAGTGAGAGATGGAAGGACGCCAGTGGGACTGAAAGGTAGATCACAGGTGTGTGTGCATGTGAGCACCCCACAGGTGTATATAATATTTTCTGACTGTGTGCCTGCATGTGTCTCCTTGTATATAGGTGTGTGGTGTTACTGTGCTGGGTAAGGTGAACTCAGGCTCCTCTTTGTACAGGAAGCCCCTGATTAGCGCTAACGAGAACTGCAGACCATATTAATGCAACCACACACCTCTCCCTCTCTTCCTCCCACTTTTCTCTCCCGCTCTTGCCATCTGTACTCTCTACAATCCCTGCCATAAACCCACTGCAGAGCCCTGAGACACACCAGAGCACTGAGGGGGGCAAGCAGGGGGCTGCCACACTCTAAGTCCCCTCTTGCACTATTCTATATATTCTTTAAAGCAAACACATATGGTGAAACATACATAGTACAAAGACTGGAGAAATCTTAAGCAACAGATCATAGAGCTCTCATTGCAAACATGAACACACCCAAACAAACTGAACCCATGTTCAAATTGAAACTTCTTGTCAGAGCAAACATTCACAGCTTTCCCGAAACTGATTTTTTTCCACCTCAGTTTCCAGCAAAACATAATTTGCATAGAAAAGAATTTGAGCTCGGAGATCAAAGATAATGAGACCATGAGGCTGTGGAGATGAAGAGTGAAAGAAAGGATGGAAAAAAGGTCTGCTGGTGAGCAAGTCTTATTAAATGTTCCTGCAGATGGACAGACAGGGCGTTTTCATACTGAGACACGGATACCCTCTCCTCTATTCTCTTGACTCCCACCCACACATTAACATGTGTTTCACATTCAAAGCGGAGATGTGCAAACCAACGGCCAACCATTCAGCATGACTGGGAGCTCACTTTCTCTCACTCTGTCGTCATAGAAATGAACTTATAAAACACCACGATGCCTTTTGTGTTTCTATGTCCTCGTGAAAGAAATGTGATCAACCTGCACTTGTGTTAGAAAATGAAGATACAGACTAATGAGGATGATGTTCAAGGAAATGGTTTAAAATGGAAACCATGTTGCTGATCTGAAATGTTCTGTGTTTAGTTAAATTCAGTTTTTTTTTTTTTAAATAGGCTTTGCGCTTGTATTATTGTTAAAACTCATGTGTGAGGCGAGCCAACAGTGAAGTGCTGCGTGAGATACTGTATCAAAACAATAAAACACATTTATACCATCCAATTAAAATATTCTTCATTACATGAGAACACATACTTTATCTTATCAGAAGCTAACATATTATTTTACTTAGTTGGACACATTGAGCATGATACTTCTTGGAAGACTTTTGTGGTGGTCACCATTTCTAAGAACTAGAGGTTGAATCCAAACTTGAGGCCGTTCACACCTTTTAATAAATTGATGATTTTGCACAAGAGAGTCCTTCCCTCTTTTGAACCTCTGAAATATGAGGAACAATACAGTTTTCATTCGATTTGTGGGACACTCAACCAGTTCTTAACCTCTCAATGATACAGGAAGGTGCGTGGGAGTTTGAAGTTCAAGTTTCTATTTGATTTGGAGAGTTGAGAAAAAAAATCTAATGATATCCCTAGGGACCAATACAGGAGTATTCTGCTCAGGTTCATTCAGTCTTTACAACTGGAGTCTGAGATTCATTCCCAGGGCACTTTTCACAGGATCTGTGCATAATTGGTGAATTCCTCCCTGTAGCCTAGAGAATGCGTTTCCAATTCGATAGGGTCAGGATTCAATCTCTTCCTTTTGGTAGACGATGCAGCCCTGTTAGCATCATTGAGTGGTGACATTCAGCTCGCACTCCTGCTGTTTGCATCTGAGTATGAGGCAGGTGGAAATAAAATCAGCACCTCCTGGTCTGAGGCCATTTCTCGGCTGGATTGTTCTACAGCTTTGGGATGAGGACAAAACTTATGATAAAGCTGGGAGTTGGTCATATGTCAAAGAAGAGTGAAGTGAGACATTGACCGATGGATTAGTGGAGCACCTGCAGTTATGCATTGTACAAAAAAACCCCCAAACAACAAAAAGAGCTGTAAAAGAGAATACGTTTGTAGATATAACACAGAAAATGTGGTTTGTTCAGAGCATGCTGAGACATACCCTTCATGATATGGTGAAGTGTTCAGTCATTCAAGGGCACCGGAGGGGTTTTTGCTCCTTTGAATGGAAAGAAACTGAATAAACTAGCTCATAGATCTGTAAAGGATGTTTTTTTGAAAACCTTCTGGGTTCCTATACCTTGAAAGACCATGCCTGGTTGGAAAGATGGCAATTATATTTTTCAGCAGGCTTGGAAAAGCCCTGAAATTCCCATAAATAGCTAAGTTTCTAGAGAGGGAACTCTGAGCATCTCAGCTTAGACTACGTCCAAACACCCTAATGTTTTTCTCCTGTTTTGTGAGATTACAGCGTCTCCATATGAATTTTCATTATTGCGAGTTGTTCAGGCTAAACAAACTGGCTATGAGTGGACAAAAGAGCAAACTCCTCTTGTTCACGTGTGTTTACATATCAGTGGGGGGCGGTGGGGAGGTTAACTGCTTTTTGATCACATTCAATGGAGATGCAAGGTCAGAGGGAGCGGATGAGGAGCAGACGAGCTTGCAAACAAAAATACAGACACATTTAAAAGAAAGCACAAGATAAAGAGGGGACAGCAGGAGTAAACACATGGCATCATAAGTCAGTGACTCAGAAGGCAAGAACTGTCCATAACAATAAACGTAATCACAGACAAGAAGAGATCGAAGAAAAGGGGCTGAAGACAAAGGCAGTGATGATGCGGGTGGCGGATGGGCGGGGGGAGACTTGGGGGAATGTTTCTCCCTTTTTCTCCGTCTAGTTTACCCAGCTGGAACACCATGAGACCCAGACACAGCCCTGATGTCACCCACTGTACCCTACCCTCCCAATTCCCCAATTTCCTGTCTTTGCTGAAGTGATGTCACAGGCCAGCTGGGGATGTCACGTCCACACCCCCCTATCCTCTCTGTCTGTCCCTCTTGTCCTCTCGCTCAACATTGCTTCAATCACTGGTGGTCTGCTGAGATTCAGGACAGTCAATGAGGCACGTACCAGACAGAGATATGCAAACATGTAGACAGTTAACACCCGTGAGTATCGTGCATGTCCGCAAAACCATATCCATATTCAGCTCTACAATGACGTTCTACATCTAGATATGAATCTAAAATGGGAACAACAAGCAAATAAAATGCAACCAAAACAGCAACAAAACTGCAACACAGTACAAATTTGTCTGTTTTTCCTGATTGACCTTTTTTTTTCTTCCACTGTATATATATGAAAACAAAAAATAAGTAATGTAGCCATGAGGAGAATCGTTATAAAACACAGTAACATGACCCTAAGATATACCCCAGATCCAGCAACATCAATTCTGACTCCCTGCATGCATTTTAAAATGCACAAATGATCCTAACTAAGAGTGGTTCGATAATCCCTGCTCACAAAAACAGGTGAAGAACAAGTGAACCTGGGTGTGAAATTGAATCTGCATTTCCTTTTCAGCACTTATAAATCCATTTGTCTCATAAACCGCAGCTTTACAAGTTTTTCTTTGTTTGTTTCTTTTTAGATTAGAGTTAAGGTTAGCTCACAATAGATTTTGAACAATAGATTCATTCACTAGTGTCTTAAAACAGCACCACTACAAAGTGGAAATAAGTGACAGATTTATAGACAAAAGTGGCCATAAAATCAGGTTTAATTTCTTTGGTCCACCTTAAACTAATGAAATGACTGTAAGCTTCTTGACAGATTGGGTCCTCCCCTCTTCTTTTTACTGTAGTGTTTTCTGTAACCTGAAATTGATATTATATGACATTTCAATTTTGTGCATTCTGTCTAACGTGTGCACTCAGAGTGGAAAGTTATTGGAACTGACAGGTTCTTTAAACTAATTACTAGTGGTGGGTGGTGAGCAGCTCACACTGCTGTTTCCTCTGCGCTGGTGTTTGACCTGTAGACATCTACATGCTTTACACACCAAAACACAGAGGTTTGCAATGCCTTTTTGAATTATAAATTCTCCTCACAGGTAAAGTCAAGGTCATGAATATGTGCACTGATCCCGAGCTGAAAAATTCAGCACTGTTCGAAACATGAGAACAAATATAAAAATGATGTTTAAAAACTATGTAATCAACAACTTCAAACTCTTTACACAACAACAAAGTTAATGATTATTTAAGAAAGGGTTTATGAAATAAACCCAGCAAGAATGTTGTATAACTACACATTTTCTAACACCCTAAACCTGCACTCAAAGAAATAAAACACAACTTTTAAACCAACATTTCACAACAACAACAGCAAAAACAACTAAAAAAGACATTAGAAAAGACAAATTAAAATTTTCTCAAATGATATTGTGTTTTCTTTTTTGCCTGTGTTTTGTTTAAAGCTCTCAAAGCATCTTAGAAACGCCAGAATGGATGACAACAACATTAAACATGGCTGAAATTAGTCACAAATGGACTGGACGACTGCAGGTTAGATTTCACTCTTTAAAGATCCAGCTGCAGCCTGATCATTTCTGATGAAAATTTTTATTATTATTATTATTATCATTATTATTACCATTATTATTATTATTATTATTTACAGTGAGATTTCTCTGATTAAATTTTTGTATGGGTATTATTTTACTTATATTACAGGAACATCAGTCTGTGGCCATTGTCAACGTAGGTGTCACAAGGTGAAAAAGCAGGTGCTGCCAGAAACTGGACTGTGTCCCACTAGCTTGGTTTTAGCATGGTTTTAGTGTGGTTTTTATCTGTTTTTATTGCATGTTTTAACTTGTTTTTATTCCAAGCTAGTGGGAGCTTTAATGAACTGATTGGCAGCACCTGTGGAAGGACTCCTCCCCTGCCAATTAAGGACACATTTAGGCCGGCGTGCGGGCAGTAGGAGGGAGGAAGGAACAGAGACACACGGCAGCCGAGGGTGAGAAGCTGGCCGGCCACCACATGATGATGATGATGATGATGATGATGATGATGATGATGGTGATGATGGTGACGGTGATGCAGCAGCGGTGGTAGTAATGCAGACGAGGACCAGGACGCCAGGGAATCGGAGCCGGTGGTAAGGAGGACGGCGCCCAGGAGAAGGCCTACGGCCCAGGTTGGCCACCGCTGGAAGGCGCGGCGGCCGGGAGCATGCAGCGGTGATGCCCGGGGGTCGGCCTACGGCCAGAAGGCCGCGCAGAAAAGCGTGGCGACCCAGCCCCCGTAGGGGAAGGACCTCCATGAGGGAGAGACCGTTTGCCCACCGAGCCCTTTTCAGAGAGCCCTTTCATTGTGCCTTTTTAAAAGACTTTAACAGACGTTTTAGGACTTTTTAGTTATTTTAGTTGTTTTAGTTTTTATTAAAGCTTTTATTTTGATTTTAATACTGCCCTCCTATCTCCATCCTTTGTATTGTTTTTAGCGGACCTCCTTGGCCCGTGACATAGGCACTCTCCTTCCATTTACATACTGCCCATAATGTCAATCATGAGTATCTAGAGATGAAAGCAGAAGGTTTAAATTTGGGTTTTGGATTAGTGAAGTTGTGGTGGTTTCATCAAATCACCAGGAAATATTCAATGTAATGTCCTCTGAAATGATAGAGGGATGACTGTATGTGAGTAAGAGAGAAAGAGAGAGCGATAGTCCATGACCCCCACCCACTCGTGCACACACACTGTATTACGTGCAGGCTGACAGGACCCCCCTGAAGAAACTGAACACCATAATCTTCCTCTCCCCTGCCCTGAACCCACCCTGTCCCCTGCTGGCCACTGTCCTTAACCAAACACACATGCGCACAAGGTTGCACACACACATAAACGGAGTACTCGACTTCATCACAAGCCGCACCAACCCACACACATTGTACAAACACTCTCTGAACTTTAATATCGGATTATGTTTCAGTGATGTGTATGTGTGTGTGACAAGCAGACACACACACGCACAGTGCGCTGGTGCCTCTGAAAACACATACATCCTTTCACTTTCTTTCATCGATGAGGAAATGCTCCAACAAACAAATAAACAAACCCCTCCATCCCAAACCCCATCACATCTGCATGCTTTTCCTTGAGCTCCAGTCAAGTCTTTCACGACCTGACGCATCCAGCGACTCCGCCTCCCCTCCTATCCTCTCTTTCTCTCTCCCGGCTCAGGCCCTACCTGATTGTCTGCTTGTTTTCCCTGGCGGCTCCCAGCTTCCGTTCCCAGGCTGGGAGGTGGGAGGTGGGAGCACAGCCTACGACACATACTTTCCACCCCTGAAGGCCGAGGGCCAGCGTTGGTTTCTTCTGTCCACTGGCCCCGCAGGAAGCACTTGAGCTGTGCTTCTGCCCACCCACACCAAATACCTCCTCCGGCTTCATCCTGGGGAGGAAGGAGTGAAGAGATAGGACAAGTGCATTAAGCAGAGATCAGAAAAGCGCAAGCTTTTGCACACTCAGTATGCATTTTGGAATTTTGGAAAAAATCGATTGCAGGACTGCAGAGTCATCTTTCTTCCACTGCTGAAAGACACCAAGATAATTTTTTCCAGATATCAATACCGTAGACTCTAAGAAAAACATATGGATGAGCCTTCCACCACGTGACCTGCAGGTTTCTGAAGATCTGAAAAGAGGCTCAATGGGAGTCTCCTACCTTCGCCATCTTGACAGCCTCACTTGTCTCATCACTCCTGGAAAATACAAAAATAGGGAACATGGTGGCGCTGAGAGGTGGGCTGTGGGATGACTGACACCTATCAAACCCTAAACTAACAAAGCTACATGAAGCTAACAGGAGCTAACAGAGGCAAAAGCTAAGCTGCACTGTTAGCTGGCTATAAACTGTGGTTTTGCTACCCTCTGCCTCATTCTGCCCGATATGTGGCACCTGCCAATCAAAATACTACTTCTTATTATGAAGAATTTTTGTTTAGGAGACAGACCCAAGCAGAGAAGGGGTGGACTGCAGTTTTCGGCACTTCCGCATAAGCTTCGCATATCTCAGTTGGAGGTGGCTGCTTGGTCAATACAACCAATCATACAGCACAAATGTTAACAGAAATCCCTATTGTCACAGATACAAACTGATATTTGTCATATATAATGTTTACAGTGGGAAAAAAAGAAGAAGAAAATAAATAAATAAATATTAATAATAATGTTTACAGTGTTCAGCCGCTTCAAATGATAAACAAATCATGAGGATTATTTCTGTTGGCACTATCGGTGTCTCTTCTATTGTAACAATCAAGGAAGAGGAAAAGAGAGACATCATGGGCAGGGTATAACCTTGTTGCACTCTGTGTGGGATGGCGTAAACATTTTTTTTTTCTTTCTTCTGCTTTAATTATGCACCTGCACGTCTCTGCTTCCCACTTTTCCCAGTGGGACGTCCTGCCTAGAAAAGCACTCCTCAGAGTCAACATGCCTTTCTCTGATCATTACAAATGACTATCATTATGTGTTAATAATGTAATTACATGATCCAAAGTGCTGCTCTGTTACAGTGCACTGTAATTTTTATAACAGTAAGTGACAGAGCCAACACACCCAGTTGTCTTTGAAAGTTGTTACTCATTTGTGAAAAGATTACATTTTCCACTAGTTATTTGTCTCTGGGATTTTCAACGCTGGAGTTTGTTTTCTGTGCTTGAGGCTGAGCCATTGTACCACTGTGGAGCGTTTGATGTAGTCAGACATGGCGGTGAACCCAAACAAAGTCTGTCAGACTCTCAAGTTAGATTAGTTCTGTTTTATATAAAATGAGTGCTATGGTAATCCACCCAGATCACATAATGGTAATTTGGTACCCATTTCCTCATTCAACATGCTTTCATGTAGGCCCAGTAATCATCTGCAGAGAACTTGAACTGCACATCTTACCACTAAAGCTCAAAACCAGCTGCACAGGCCAATAAAAAGACAAGTTAGGATGTGTTATTAAACATTGGGACTTCTCTGCCATGCACAGGTTGAGCACAGCACTGAAAAAGCAGATTTCCACTAAATTTCACAGCCAATTCACCTCACAGTTTGGATTAATTTTAGAGCAAATGTCCACCTTCTGACAGCCCCTTTGTACAACATGCACCTTCAGTAATGCAACTGGTGAATAATCACAAATGAACAAAAATTACTTGTTTAGAATTTGGTGTTTAAAAGCAGAAAACTGTTGGTGACAGAAAAATAACTGCGATGAGGTCAATATGACGTTCCTAAATAGTTCTTATGGTTAGCGAGATAAGATACCACTCATTGCATAACATGGAGGAGGCATGACAGTGCTCTAGATCATGAGCTATGATGCTTCCGCTCTGAAACACTTTACTGATACCAAACATGCCCAAGAGTTGACATGATCAGTGGGTTGGGTGATATGAGGAGATATAGCTTACCATGACATAGGGGAGAGATTTGTCAACCAACTGAAAGTTTCTGTTTGATCAAGGTGATGCTTTTAACTAGGGCTGTCCCGATCCAGTATACCAGTATAAAGTATCGGGTATCGGTGCCGATACCAACAAAAAAAACCGGATCGGAAAGTATCGGCCTGCATTGAAATATGCCGATACTGTTGCCGATACCAGGCAATCAACATTTTCAATCCAGCCCTTTTACCTCAGCACCCTTTACGAGATCTCCCTAGTAGATTTTCTACTGGGTTTACTTAGGTTGTCTTTTCTTACAACAGAAATGTGAAATGTGCCGCGTGTTACACAAAGTCTTTAAATTTATTTTAAATTAACTCATTGGTTGATAATTAATGACTAAATTTTTCTCAAACCTTCTGTTGTGGACTTTTTTAGTTACACCTTAAGGTTTTTAAGTGAGGTTTCACCCAACATCGGTATCAGGTATTGGCCGATACTCAACTCTCTGTATCTGTATCGGTAGCGGTATCGGAAGTGAAAAAGTGGTATCGGGACAGCCCTACTTTTAACCATTTCCAACTTGAGCAATTTGGGTCATTCTGTAATCTTTCCATTATTAAATACATTTTGTCTGTTTTAAGTTATTTCAAAGATGGTACAAGGCCTTTGTTTTTAGCTCTTATTTAAAACAGGAGTGAATGCAGAATATATTTATTAGAAAATATGTCATGCAATAAGAATAACAACTTAATAATAAAACTCTAGTTCTTTGAATTATCAAGAATAAGGGAGATTCCAAAAGGCAGTAAATCCTCATAAGCCCAGGTTTAAATGCCCAATCACAGTACCAGTAAATAAAATCGCACACATTCATTTTGAATGTGTATGTCTGTTATTGAGTTGTGAAATTATAAAAGTTTTTGGCAAGGGAGGTTTGACAAATAGGCAAGTTATACAGTGGACATGTATTTTGTTCTAAGGTCCTCACTTAGATTTATTGCTCCTCGCTTCTGGCTGCAAAAATCATGCCTACTGATGGCCAAATGGTAAACCTGTTGAAAACAAGTACACTCTGGCAAATGAAAAACCACTCAGTGACTTTAAAGTGGCAAGGTCCATTTTATATATGCTGTCTATGCAAAGGAGAAGAAAATAAATGTTCAAGAGAAAGAAAAAGAAACAAAAAACAAAGATGTAGATATACTCATGCAAAATTTTAAAATATAAAGGTAGTTTGAAATGAATGCCTGCTAACAACTGCTTCTCTTTTCCAGAAACTCCATACACACCTGCCCAAATCCCCCTCTAATGAGCCAGCCAGTATTAGCAGCTTGAGGCTAATACTGGCTGGCTCCGCCAGGCCTGGTTGCTTACCTGTGCACTGAGTCCTTTACTTACTCAAGGAGTTATACTGCAGATTAAATTCTTTACACTGACAATAAAACAGAATTTCTTACAAATGAAAAAGCCTGGTGCGCTCTAGCTGTGGAAGTTGTAACAGATTAGGTCATTTCTATTCTTCACTCAAAGTGGGAGGGCAAAATTGAACTTCATAATCATAGTCAAGGTGAAAACAGCTTATCTGGATCTTCATATTAGCTGACAAAAATTTTTTCTTTTTCTTCCTCTAAGGCAGATTTTACACACCATGCGTGCTAAAGATGTAACATATAAAAATGTTTAATGACATCACAAAATAGGTAAAATCTATCAAACATGTATTAATTCAGATTGATTTAAGGCATCCTTATTTTCATGTTTATACTTCCAATTTTTTTTTTAACCGTCTGGGCTTTATTGACTAACTGCAGACATGGTTTCTGTCACCGTTTGATACTTTCTGGCTTATCCAAAAAGCCCTGCCTTTCTTTCTATAAAATATGCTGCTGCATATGTTTCACGTCAACAGTCTGCTAACCTTTTTTGTCCAGTCTGGATTCTTCTGCATTCCCGCAAATGAGTTGTTGAAGCATCTAACTGTAACGTTTCTTTCCACATCCTGATGCAGACTAAGAAGCTATCTCTCCGGACTCCACCTCTCACCCTGACCTCAAGCCCCATCAACCCAACCATGACTCTTTAGCCTTGAACTGTAGTTCACATCCTGCCTGTCCTCAAACCACACAAAAATACACACAAACAAGTGCATCCTCAAATTAAGCACTACTCTTAATAACATTGCACCCTATTTCTTTATTCCTGTTGCAACCTGTGCTGTCACAAAACCTGAGCGTCACTCCTCAAATGTCAAAAGAATTAACCAGAATGCAATTGCAAAATTTAAAACGTTCACACAAAGTTGTGCTGTTGTTTTTTTTACTGTAATTTAGCAGACGCTTTTATCCAAAGCAACTTACATTGTAGAGAACAACGCATTTGTTGACCATTTAATTTCTTTCTTTTTTCATTTTTCGTTTTTGGACATTAATTAGATATGAGAGATGCAGATAATCCATGATTAACTGTAAAGTTAAAAACTTAAACTTAGATTAAACCACAATAACCCTATCAGAGCCAAAAACAATGTTGAAACTTCATCAAAACCCCATTTATTAAGATTCAGCGTGATATGAACAATGAGCATTTATTTTGCATTTTCCAATTTCTTTTTCTGTTCCTCTCCACCATTATTTTTAGAAAACCGGGTAGGAGTAGATTACTGTAATCTCTAATAGGCTGTTCTATACAGGAACTAAGTATTATGGGCACATTAAAATAAAATTTGTCTTCAATCTGAAAGGGCCTGTCCCACAATGTCACCAACAGTGAAGTGAAACCCTCATCTCCATCAAAGTTTTATAATAAACAAGTGAAGCTCAACAATTATGTGGATTGCATCTCACAGTTGCCTGCCTGCAGGGCTAAGCATTACATATCATCCATTGTATGACTAATGCAGCCTTTGAACACATCTGCTGGTTTATTCAGTCTCTTGTCACTTGAAAAAAAAAAAAAACACGTTTGTAGGCAACATTGTGCAGTGAGGCATGCATAGTCAGCGATGGGCCAGCATTTTACTAAACATGCATGCAGCTCCTGGATGAAGAATAAAGCCTGAAAATGAGCAGAAATATTTAGTATGCACCATAAAATGATTTGGTTGGCTGGGTGTCCCTGGAAACAACCATGTCTGGATGTAAAATTAGGTTGAGGAGAGACACACAAACTTAAAAGTCTTCCCTTTCACTATTATTAGAGGGCATGAGTGAATGGGCTAATGCTGATTGAATTACACTGTAAACTCACTTGTCGGGTGTCCACAGCTAAGACAGTGTCCTCTGTGTACCCTCCGCAAAGAACAGGAAGCTGCCAGCCTTTCTCAGATTAGGCCTGTTTCCTCTCTCCACAGTGCACTCCCAGCGACCTCATGGCCCCGTGACCCTGCAGTCTTCCCCCCAATACGTATGGCATACACTATCAACCGAGGAGCGTGCCAGCTGGCGTGTGACTCTCTCTCTCTCTCTCTCTCTCTCTCTCTCTCTCTCTCTCTCTCTCTCTCTCTCTC
>JAVQJG010143251.1:0-10991 GCA_036024015.1 Craterocephalus amniculus
TGGATCACGCACACATATTTTGGACTTGCCTAAAGATAGAACCATACTGGAATAATATATGGCAGACATTAAAAAAAATTACAGGATATGAGATACCCAGGACTTGTAAGGTATTGTACTTGGGATATCTTACACGAGACACGATACATAGAGATGATTATTACCTAATAAAAATATTACTATCTGCAAGTAGAAAATCAGTCACAAGACTGTGGTATAAACCAACTCCCCCAGGCACAGAACAGTGGACGTGCGCTGTGGAGGAGATCTATGTAATGGAGAGACTTACACACAGACTTGACTGCAAGAATCAGAATTCAACAAGAAGTGGGAAAAATGGACAGAATACAGAAGACTGGACGCCACCACCACCTCTTTCAATACTCATCATCAAGGTACTGTTGATTCATCCCAAAACTGACTGTTTATCATTGTACATGTGTTATACCTCTCCGCTGTAACTGTTCAGAAAATTTAATAAAACATAAGTTAAAAAAAAAAATCCCTCTTTTATTCTGTAATTATTAACAGCAGCACTAAAAAAGCTTAACCATTTGCATCAGGTTAACTCTGCAAACGGGTCATAGGCCTTTATATGCTTTATTAGCCGAATTCTATGTTGAGTCGTTTGCAGTTTATGAAACCAAATAAAATGAATAATGAATGAGTGAATCTGTAACTGGTGGAAAACCTGCTGGTGGTCTTACTCAGGAAAAGGTAGAAAAAAACAACCAGAGTCAACAAAGTCCTGCACATGCACAGCCACAGGAATTTCTCATCATGCCGAGGAGCAAAAATGCACAAAACTTTCAGAGCAGAGGCTTCTTCTCTGAGGCTGAAGCATCAGGTTGTATCTGACGTTTCAGTGGGATGAAGATAACAAGAACATTTTTAGAAAAGTCAAGGAAATTCTGCAGTATCTAATCATGTTAACACAGGAATAAACCACAGCTTCAATCATCTTATTTACAAACCAAACTGAGCTAAAAATGATAAAGAACATCTGTAACTTTACCAATAAAGCCCAGCAAACGACACAGAACTAGTTATGATCCCAATCTGTAAGAGGCTTGACCTGACAATAGCGATTTTATTAAAGAAGACAGCGTGCAGCTTCAATGTTCCAGAGTTACTGAAAAACAATTAATAATACCGGCAAAAGAATACCAGTGTTTTTAGACATAAAATAATAAAGTTGGTGAATGTTGTTTTGAACTTTTAGTTTGCAGCCCCGTCACAACTCATGTTAGCCTTGCAAGGATAGTGAATTACAAATTTCACTTTTTTTTGTGCTGCATAAAACTACCAATCATAATCCTCGAAATTAAGAACATCTGGGCCCATTAATACGTGCACCCCTCAACAAAATAAGTTTCAGACTCGTTTCAAGTGGAAAAACTGGTAGTCACCAGGAGGGGGCAGTACACTGTAGCAGAAACAGGAAACATCAACAAGAGGAACGCAAAGGGCTCGTCTTTAAGAATTCTTATCTAGGAATATTTAGGAATTTTAACTGGGAAGAATCCAGTCAGTCATGTGACTTTAATGTTTCAGACCATCTCTGTAACTTCCACCTAAATATTCTCATTTACATATACAATTTAAAAAACAAAAAACAAAACAAATTGGACTTCGGTTGACTTTAGATAACACTAGAGCTGGGCAATATATCGACATTTTGACAGACAAGATATAGAATTAGGGAAATATCATTTATATCGTTTTGAGTTTTTAAAAAAAACAATTTTTTTTTAGCTTTTTGCACAACTGTGTCTATGTTATAGTCATTGAAAAGTATTTTTTTTATTATTTTAATACATGTATACTTTAAGTTCAGTAAAGTATCTTAATGCACATGTTTCTGATTCTTAATAAGGGTGCTTTTACCACTCAAAGCCATCAAATTTGAGCTGTTTCTTTGTTTACTTGACCAAAGAAATTTATATCAAGATGTATATCGTATATAGCAATTAAGGAAAAAATTACCAAGATACATATCACCCAGCTCTGGATTACACCGTGATGTAGTTATGCTCCGCCGGGATTCCCACATTACCGAAGGAATGCATGTAGGAAATCCTTTGGGTTTATCCTGATGTGGACCAGATTCTTTGAATTCTACTCTGTTCTACTATTCCAGTCATTTAGCAGACACTTTTGTCCAAAACAACTTACACCTGACAATGAGAACAACACAATCAAGATATCAAACACGTGATGGCTACGTGCTGCTCGGACTGCCGTGCAGCGCTACAGGCTGTGGGTTTGGGTTTCCTTCCTCCTCCCCACAGCAGTCCCTTGTTTAGGAAATCCCAGCATCACAATTTTTGGGTGCAAGTGTGCACAGCCTGTTCAGTGCCGAGTTGAGCGAGGTGTGGAATTATTCTTTGCAATGTTGAGTCCTAGTTCGCTCTGAAATAGGGATGGGCATAATTAATAGATGATCGATTAATCAATCGTTATGATTTTAATAATTTGAATCATCGTCTAATCGATTAATCGAATGCACCTTTAGACTGGTGCTGAAGTCGTATATAAGAGCATATTTTCCAGTGTAACCAGTGAATGAATCCCATTTAACTCTCAGAAGAGTCCTTCATCTTGTAATTCAAATATATAAAAGGAAACGAACTAGGTTTTTCTACTTTCACTTCATTTAAATTTAGGTTATAAATATCAACGATTTGATCGAATGCCCATCTCTGCTCTGAAAGGTGGATGAGGATGGTTCCACCAGCGGACCGGCAGAGGAAAGAATCTGGCTACAAGATATCTGGCTCCACGTTGTGGTGGGACCACTGAAGGTAGACAGAAGCCGTTCGGGTTGTTGTTTTAAAAACCAGAAACAGAGCTTTGAATTTGATGATGCTGCAGCTAGGAACCAGTAAAGAGCAAATAGCGGCGTTGAAGCATTGAAGAGCCGACGCTGCTGCTGCATCATCTGCAGAGTTTAACCGAGCATCAGCTGCAGCAGTCCATGCATCGAACCACCAGAGCCTGAACCAAAAAGGGAGTTGTGCGTTCTGCCAGGTAGGGTCTGATCCTCCCGATGCTGCAGAAACCGTGGCAACATGGACCTTAAAGTCAGCTGGCTGTTACCATGACGCCGAGTCTCCTGGCAGAAGACGTGCGCTGATCTGCGGGGTTATGAAATCAGGGGCATCACTAAGTTTGGTTTCATTCTTCCACACAAGCTGCAGCTCACAGGTGGAGAAATGCATGGAAGTCAGCCAGCTGCACAGGGCGTGCACGTGCTCGTGCACAGCCGTTCCACACGCAGCAGAGAGCGGCGTATGTGCAGAAATGTACGCAGGATGGTGCAGACCAGCTGGTGCAGGACAGCTGAGAGGAAGCCCCACGTTTAGGGGCCAACATCACGGTGTGGGCTGCTGTCGTCGTGACAACAACCAACACCCCTCCTTTGTTTAGCCAGGTCCGAGCAGACAGAATACACACTCTGAACCCCCCGCATCAGCAGACTCATTCCTCTGCTGCTCCACAGAGAGGAGGCAAATGATTGGAGGGGGAGGGGGCGGACCCCCAGGACCCCGTCCATGAACCCCACCTCCCCATCTGTCACAGCGGGCTGCGAACTTTACAGCCCTGCCAACACAATGCAGACCAAAACTCTGCCTTACTGCCGTTCCTCTGCACCCTGGGCTCTGATTGGCCACGCCCCCACCGGAATGACCACGCCCCCCATGTATGTCTGGTTCTGAGCTTCAAGACCAAATATGGCCACAAGTATTTTATTCAGATTTACTTTCCCTGAGGGTATTTCCGCAGCTACATGAAAAAGTGTTTCAGACAGCTGAATTTTAATGATCTTTACATTTTTTTTGACAGAGGAAGTACCAAAAAAAACTCAGAAACACAGAAGTTTTACAGCAAAGATGAAGCTTTTCTCAGTTTAGAACCGGCTTCATGTTTCAAAGACATAAACCCAGACAGCTCAGTCTCCTGCCTGAGTGACCCCACTGGTTATTCAGGGAATATTTTTGCTCTAGAGATTCAAATGATCAAATAATTCATTAACCTATCATTGTTTCCTCTTATCGATCGATGATTAATTGACGAGCAGCAATTTTTCTGAATTTCCCCCTGAGAGGGAATAACACATTCTCAGATGGAAGAATGCAAAGAAAACATGATGAATTGCAATAAATTCATTTTAATTGAGTAATTTCTTAGACAATCAATTAATAATATATTAATTGTTTGCATCTCTAATTTGTACAGTTCGTATAACTGCAGCACATGTCCTAAATTACAGCAAAATCTAACAGGGAACCAGAGTTTTAACATTGTATCTAGAGTTGCATCGATACAGATACCAGTATCAGTAAAGTTACTGATGCCGCTTTAAAGTACTTGTACTCAAAATAGTTAACATCGATCAATACCAGAAACCAATGCCAATTTATTACACACACTGTTTATTTTTACTTGAAATTTTATTTATATTTCCATTTTTTTTATTTCACCATTGTTTGTTGTAAAGAATAGAAGAAAATAAAACCTGTCTTTCATTAATTGCATTTTTAGTGCAGTATTGGTATCTGTATTTTGTATCAGCAAGTAGTACTCAAGTCTCTTTATTGTATCAGTATGTATTGTGTTGTTGCACCCTTAATTGTATCCCTATGCCTTCATGTCCTTCAATATAAATGTTGCCGTTAGGTAAAAGGTTTCAGAAACTAAGAAAGCACAGAAACATCTTTTCTTTTTGTTAATATAGAAATTAGACACAAATTCATGTTGGATGAAAATATTACAGAAAATAAACGGAAAACCAGAGAAAATTAAGATGAAAACCAAAAACAAAGAATGCAAAGATGAAAAAATAGAAAAACACCCAGATGTGTCAGAACTTCCTTCTTCTCCTTCCTTTGTCCATCAGAGGTTGGACTAACGGTAACGTGATGCACACGCGTCATGACTCAGGTCCAGCTCCTATACGAACTTTCCGACGCCGCGGCCGCACTACGACTCCAGTACAGGATGTGACAACTTCCTGCAGCAGAGGCGTAGCCAATAGAAAAAAGGAGCTGCTGCCTTATTCTGACCAAAACGTGTCAGACGTTTCATCGGGACTCAGGAAACTGAGTCAGCAGGTGGAAACAGAAGCAGAGTGTTAAGTGAGGATGGATGACACCGAGATGCACTGAATCATAATTAAATCCTGAGGCCGGCAAAGATTCATAGCTCTAGAGCCATCCCATAATACTCTGCGCTGGGATTTGAGTTGTGAAGCTTTCATATCTTTCACACTTTGAATTTCCTCCTGGCTCCTGGTGGATGGTGAGCCGCTTCTAATCAGATGTGAGCGTTTCCTTCCTCTGAAAACAAACCAGATATTTTTATCTGGATGTGGCAGCGCGGCTTTCACAGCCTCAGCCCATGCATCGGGGTCACAGGAATGTCGGAGGGATTCATCGGGCCCTGAATAAGGCAGCTACATGTCCATGATCTCAGACTCGGAGCTAATTTTATGTTCGGAAACATTTTCCTTCATTTCTGCACACGAGTGTTTGTGAATGTGTCGGTAAACTGAGCAGAGCTGTGGATGAAGGAGGAGGAATCCAGCTCTTCTCCCTCTAGATCTGCCTACCCTGTGCTCCCCCCTTCCTCCTCCTCCTCCTCCTCAGAGCTCCCACTCCTCCTCCTCTTGACCCTGTGTCATCAATCTTATGGAAAGCAATGAGGGAAAAGAAAAACAAAAAAAGCCCTGGCCCTTTAAATCTTGCCCGTAGCTAAAAGAGACCCATCCCCCATCACGCACCCCTTCCTCGCTCCCCTTCATCAGCCTCCTCTGCTGGTGTTCAGGCCCTGCAGGGAGTCGCAGCAACTCTCTGCGCTTTCTGTTTCACAACAACAGCAACAACAAAACTGCAAATGGGATCTCCAGGTTCGCACCGAGCAGAACAAAAGGGAATCAAACTACAAGTTCTTCCTCTTTAAACCGGCTGAGGCTGTTTATATGCGGCCGTTGTGAGACGGATAGTTACTTGTTGTTCACCGGATCAGCTGGAGATGTTTCAGGAACTGGTGGAAATCTAAAACAGAGTTAAACAGGAGCCTGGGTCAGGGCCAGTAGGGCTGATACCATCGGCCTTAAACCGATCCGATATCTCAATCTCTTTTCCCTTAATCACAATGTACAATATATATCTGGAAATATCTTTTTTAATCAAAAAACCAAAGACATGGTTTAAATTTACAGTCTTGAGTGCTAAATGCATTTTTTAAGGATCAGAATCACATGTGCTTTGAAATATGACTGAAATTAAGGTAGATGGGTATTAAAAAGGTAAAATATACTTTTTCATGACCATAACAAAGATACAGTTGTGTAAAATGCTGAAAGAGATATTTTTAACTCAAGATAAACAATATTCCCTTATTCTATATGTTGCCTGACAAAATATTGATATTTAGTACATTTTTGCATTTCACAATCATTTAATGACTTTGCCTTTAATTATTGATTAGAATTATAATCAGAACAAAAAAAGGTATGAAGATTTTTGTCAAAACATTTTTTAATCAAACTGAACAGCAGAACAGAGAAATTTAAATTTGGACGTTTTTCTAATAAAGAATATAAAATAATGTAGCAAAATTTCAAAATAAATTTGTTACTTCCTCCTATTTCACAAAATTGTTTGAGAAAAGACAAACTAAAGCTGCTGTTCATTTGGCTCTCTTTCATATTGTTTGGCTTTTTGCCTCCTAAGTCCTCTACAGGAAAAGTATCAACATCATCATACTGGCATCGACTGATACTAGCCTTGGAATTGATACTGTTGATATATCGATAACTGTACCGCTCGGTGGAAACAGGCTTCAGTAATGTTACATTACATTAGCCTGTTATTTAACGGACGCTTTCATCCTAAGCGACTTACAATTCCGTTTTACCGGCTGTGCCACCCTTAACATTAGTGAATGATCCGCCCTACCACCTGAGCCACTGCCCCATTACACTGCATCCATTAGTAATGGATGTGTATCTGGAATGATACGTTTTCCTCTCGATTAGTATCTTTTCTAACTTTCTGGGTCTCGATTTGATTTAAGTTGGCATTCCTGTGATTTTTCCATATTATCGATTTTTAGTTTGTTTTTTTAAGCCCAGACCATGTGAAATGTTTTTTTTTAATATCAAGAACCATATTTCCAAAATTAAAGAATAAAAAAAAAAAAGAAAATCAGTTTTTAGGATTTATTCAGCAGGAACATATTTGAACCAGCGGAAGATGAAGCATTTAAATTTGGAGAAGACAACGCAGCAGGGAGACCATCATTCTGCTTCCGTCATGCAAAACAAGACGAGTAAAGGCCCATTGATGCTCCCTGACGGACGTAATTTGGGGCGTCCGTTCCAAACGTCTCCATGCGTCGTTTTTGTTGCTACGGCTAACCTCTGCTAAGCGGCAGTGCTGCGTTTATTGTAAACTCCGCGATACAACGTTGGATTCAAACATCAATTGGCGGCACAAACGCGCTGCTATTAAGTCGTTTCTAACCACCAAAACACCCTGAACTTTATTTCAAAAGCTTGTGCAACTTCATCTTCTTCTATGGTTTTCTTCTTCCTGTTTATCTTCTTCTTCTTCCACGGTTTGTTTCTGCTCCACTATGCTCAACACTGACCCCACGGTTTCCGGTGGTATTACTCCGTCGTCTGCGTCAAGTGACGGATGCGCAAGGAGCCTGAAAACGCACCAAAAACGCATGGAATTGACGCAGAAGACGGACGAAACTTTCCGTGCGTGTGCGTATCCATCATCTGCGTCGAGCATAAATGGGCCTTAAAAGCTGTGCACACCAGTCAACCTCTCAACCCATTTTCTTCCTAGAAATTGATATTAGAGAAAAAAATATCCTAAATTATATTTCCTAAAAAATACAATTAAAAAAGTTGATTTTTCCAAACATTTCCCCCATATTTAAATCTCTAAAAAACTCTTAAATGAAACATTATCATCAAAAATGAATCAAGACCACCTCCAGGACTCTGCAGCCAAACCATGAAACAGCTGCATGAAGGTCTGAATGTGTACAGACACCTCTACGACCATCTAGCGGCTCTGAAGCATGTTCATTCATTATTCAACAGCTCTGTTCAGGCAGGATTTGACTAAACCGACCTTTTATTAACAAGTTAAAGAAATAAATTATCTTTAATTACACATGGTTTTAATCCCGCCTTCATTCTTTGAATCCGATTTTCCTAGTATAATAATGTGGTCTTCATCAATCTTCATCAATAGTTTTCTTTTTGATTTTTCCCTCATTTTGCATCCACTCTTTGTACCAGACCTATAAATCATTCAGGCATTAAAAAAGGCTCCTAACTCAAGATGAACCAGCAAAAACAGTCAACTTAGAAAAATTTATTGGAAAATAAGATTCAGCAGCAATCGCACAAGTGGGGTCAGGATTAACAAATATCTACAGCAGGCTAACAGGATCTGAAATGACCTGAACATGAATCTTAGAGAGATGAATCCTTTAAACCGAAAACATCCTGGAGGACAACAAGGATCCTGGAGTGTACAGAAAGCTTCTCTATGAGGTTCAGACTGAGATGACAGTGAGTCTGAACCAAGCTCAAGCTCCTTCAAACTAAAAAAAACTCATTCACTTCACTTCGGCTTCATTTGTATAGCACCAATTCACGCCTTCTCAGGGTGCTTAAATTTGTTGTCATCTGTCAATATCTATACGGGCTAATTCCTGACAAACAGCCGAGCCTAGGAAACCAACAGGCTGCATTGAATCTTGACTTAGATCTAATCCCCTTCCTGAGCTGCTGGGGGCAACGGTGGAAAGAAAAACCTCCGTTTTTACAGGACAAGTAAAAGTAGTAAAAGTAAAAACCTCGAGCAGAACCCGGCTCAGGCAGGGCACCATCTGCCTCAACCAGTTTGAGATGGAGAGGACAGAAAGAGACCAAGACGTCACAGCTTTTATCCATATACAGTATGTAAGAACCAGTCACCTTACAGATGTTTCCTTTGTTTTTCTACATCAAGGATCTGGATTTCTACTCAGAACTCTACATCCTTCAAACCATAACAGCAAGTAATTGTCAGACATGAGACCACATTTCTCACTCTTGTGATTGGTTGAAAGTCACATGTATTTCTTTCCTGGGGTTGTTTTTAATCCCAGACTTTTCCAGATGTTTACATCACAGACGACCCACGTCAGTTTTTTCCATCACAAATGAGATCTGGAATCTCTGCATCCAGTGGAAATCCCACTTCAGTTTAGTATCCATGAAGAATTTATCAGATGCTGTTTTCTCCGGGCTTCTATGTGGGTGTGTGTCTGAGTATTGATCCGATGGTGAGTTTCTGAACAGAGTAAAAGTGTTTTCAGCAGCAGCCAATAAACATTCTCTTTGCTTGGACTGAACAGAATTGCTGCAGCATTTGCTCGGGGTTCAAGTGGTGAAATATACATTACACACCATGTGTCAACACACACACACACACACAAATAACTAAACTGAAGAATCTTCCCCTCCACTTCTATTCTGATGACACTCTGCTTTTTACAGGAGACGCTTCCTGGTGTTTACTCAGGAAAATCTCATTTTCATGAGAATTATGCATTGTAACAAAGGGGACAAAACCATTTTAATCCTTTTTCATTCGGAATTAATAATTCCTAATTAATTAATTTGGAATTAAAATCTTCTTCTTCGAATTTACATTTAATTATTAATAGCACCAAGTAGGATACAAAATAGGTGCTGTGTGAATGGGTATGGATGGGTGAATGAGGCATGTAGTCCTAAAAGCGCTTTGAGCGGTCACATGACTAAAAAAAGCCCTGTACAAGTACAGTCCATTTACCATTAAAAGACAAGATTAATTCATTATTATTCTCAATATCGCCTCTGCCTACAGAAAATTATATCTGAACCAGACAATCACGTCTGAAACGGCAGATCAGCACACCTTCTGCAGGGAACAAAACAAAGTTCACCGTATTAAAACCAGGAACGTGAACACAGGTGGAAATTTGTGCAGCCAGTAATAGATTAAGCTGCTCGTGTCGCAGTCTGTGATGCAGCATGTGTCTCTGTATGTGTTGCAGCCTGTGTTGCTGTATGTGTTGTTCCATGTGTTAGAGTGGGGCAGTATAATGGAAAAAGAGTTGTTTCTTCTAAATAGATGGATTTTTATCATCATTCTCATATTTTCTTTGGTATTAGGAAGAAAATACGCTTGTGGAGGACGGCTCACCAGCTTGTAAAGCGAGTCATAAGATGCTGCAGAAAAAGGAGGAAACACACTGAATATGTTTCGCCACCTGCATCTGCGCATGCACACACACACGCACACACACACACACGCAGGGAGGCGGATGAATGGGAATCTGTGCCGTTTCGCCCACGCTGCAGCTCGCCATCAAATATTCACTTAAAGTGTCACTCAAAAGAGTTCAGCACTTTACTCCAAGTATGTTACTTCTGATATTAGTTCTTCTGTTGTCCAGCTTCTCCTTACTGATCAGGTTTTTATTCAGTGCTGCTGGTTCCTGTGATTAAGGATAAAGCAGGAAAAGTGGGTTCCTCAGATAACGACAGACCTATCGCTCTAGCTAATATATTATCGAAAGTTGTTGAACAAATTCTGTTAGAGAGGTTCAATGAACTCATTATTTCAACAAACAATCAGTTTGGTTTGAAACCGAGACATGGCACAGATATGTGTATCTATGTGCTAAAGGAACTTCTCAGTAATTATGAGAGAAAAAGCTCATCTATGCTCATGTGTTTCTTAGACGTCTCTAAGGCATTTGATAGAGTAAATCATGGGAAATTATTCAAGAAATTGGGAGCAGCAGGCGTCCCTAAGTATATTATCAGAATCCTTTCCTGTTGGTATGCCCAACAAACTATGCAGGTTAAGTGGGACAACTGCGTGTCTGCTGCCTTCCAGGTCAGTAATGGAGTAAGACAGGGGAGTATT
>JAVQJG010143267.1:0-15905 GCA_036024015.1 Craterocephalus amniculus
ATTCCCGATCCAATGTCCACATGTTTAAATTCCTTCTTCAATCAAATTTCCTTCATATTTTACCATCTTTAGATGGAGAGGCTGAAGTATCAGATGGACTAATCGGAGGCTTTGTTCTCCATCCCTTGCTCTGGTCATCAATGCCATTTTGAAATATTTGTCAATAAAGTAAATAACTGTCATTCCTCCCTATACAGTTCGATCGTTACACCCCTCTCTGAGCGGCATGTACCACTATGGGAGCGGTACATGCCGCTAGCCGAGTGGTATATGGTATAGCCCACTAAAATGCCACTTTGGGATCTCGGCATAGCTCGAAACTTGGTATAGCTAACTTCCGGTGGAAAAATCTTTAAAAAAAAAAAAAAAAAAAAAAAAGACAACTTCCGTGGTGGCTTTTTTTGTTGTGTTGTGGTTTATTTTGTAGTGTTGTGGTTTTTGTTTGCTGTGACACTTCTGGGCCACCGTAAATATAGGCTTTGTGAAAGCAATCATTTCTCTATTTTCAGATGGCCAGCTGCCTCTTTGCTGGAAAAAAATTTTATTGTAATTTGGAAACTATCTGGACATATCAATGTGAAGTCCCTTCCAAACTGAATCAGGTTGTTACTCCCCTTCATTTAAGATCAAGCCCATACCCTGTGCTCTTGCATCTCCCCATTCATCCATTAGTCAAGGTAAATAAGGAAATTTGCATTATTCATTTGAGTATCCCGATTGGCATTGTGTGAACCTGCGGCCACACTCCCAGCCAGCTGAAATAGGTGTCTATGAATAATGCAAATTTTATGTAAATAGGTTTCAAAACAGCTGGAGGACAAAGGGGAATTATGGCTGTCAGGACAGATGGATTTAAAGAGCCCTGAACAACTTTTGGTGAATGAAATATAAAAAAGTATTTTTAAAATAGAGAGTGTATCACAAATTACTCAAAAGGGGCAATGATATCAGATTTATAAAGAGGAAAACATTTTTCAGACTTTAATTTACTAGATAAGGAAGAAAAATGGTGCAAAGTGGCAGAGAAGCAAATAGAGGTACAATTAAGCAACAAAACTGAGGGGGAGTATAGACTCTTTCCCAAAATGACCGTTAAAGCTGTTCAAATAACAGGTGCAAGTAATGACACTTAAATGGCTCTTTTCAATGTAGTCATGGAATAAATAATAACTTTTTACATGTTGGCCTAAAATAATCATAAAAGAAAAAGGACTAACACAAGTGTATCATTATTATTATTATTATTGGGCATGGAAAGAGAAATATAGCCCTCAACCTGAACTTGGATAAGCAATAGAAAAGATGGATGAATGACTTTGAGTAATATGGGGCTCTAATCAATGACAAAAAATAAAGCTAATCTGTAAAATAATAAAATTCTGTGCTCCAAAGCCAAAAAATCTAATCTTAAAAAATATTTCCATCTGTTTTTTTCTTTTTTTTTGAGGAAAAAGAATATTTAATTTCTTTGTTAATCACATGGTGCATTTTGATTCTTAAGGCAACACCAAAAAAATAAGCTATGTCTACGTTAAACAGTATTTTTTATCTTGTTTGTTTTTCTCCTTTTTGATAATAAGAATTGTAGGTTACAGTTAAGTATTTATCTCTTACATGCAAATTAGCAAATGGTTACTAATGCTGAAACCTTTTTATAAACCTTTCATTTTAACTCATTCTTTGGTTAAGTTTAGGCACTAAAAACGACATGTTTGGGTTTAGTAATTTAAACTTGAAATGCCACAGTTTGGACAATATTGTAGTTTTGGATGAAACACATTCATTAAAAAGTTTTCCTTGTATTACATGATGTCTTACCACAGATTGTCAACGTAAGTCTTTCATGGAAGATTTCTCGGTTATTTTTCACCCAACTGGTTAAGGTTCATATTCTTAAAAAGTAATTAATTACTCTGCAGGTTGTAAAACACATATCTCCAAGGGTCCTGCAGGTTGCCGTTTCCCTGCAGCACACCTGATTCATATTAGATAGCTCCAGTGGCTTGTTGTCATGTTCTGCATCACACCTTTTTCAAAGATAGAAAATTTAGATTATCATGTTTTACAGTCTTTTTTCAGTTTAAAAAAAGTAAAAAAAAAAAAAACATTTAATTTCTGCTGCCAGTATTTTATAGCTATTGTAAAGTGAAATTGATTTCAAAGAAGGACTTCTATGCAGTCATTACAATGAGTTTCTAGGTTATTATGAAAAATTAATGAAATGCTGGGGAGAACGATACAGAAACATTGTTGATGGTGGAGTGTTATCATTATTTTTTCATTTGAATATCAATGTAATTGTCATCATGGGAGATATGTTTTAAATAATGTTTGCATGGCCCACAAAGAAATGTTAGGATGCCAGTTAAACACAAAACAAGTCTCTAAACTTTTAATAGTTTGTACAGGAAAGCATCTAACTCTTTTCATTCCCATAGAATTAATATGCAGATTCATCCCAGAAATGTATTCATGAAAAATGAGGAGGGAAAACAGTGTCGCAAAAAGTTACTGCAGAGACTATTTCATTTTTCTCTACCATTATCAGGCAATTAGTTCCTTCCATTTATCACACAACGGGTTCAACAGACAATATTGTGTATAAATGACACATGTGAACCCACACACTGTCTCTAATGACAGGCCTGAAAGAGGTGGTGTCAGCACAGAGAAATACACACACTCATACGCACGCAAACACACACACACCTAATTTCCAATAAAATTTGCATATCATTTCACAGAATAAAATGGAGTTTGTGCACAGGAACAGTGAGGAAGAAGCAGCAGGTTTCTGCAGATACTGATGACTGAAATGGCCTGATAGAGCCAATAATTTCACTGTAATTAGTTCAGAAATTTAGGTCTGTTATGAAGTAGCTTTCTGAAGAAATATGTGCAGTCCATTTGATTCATGATTCCTTTTGTGAATTAAAATCTGAGAATGACTGAACTGGTTTGTCAGTTTAGTGTCTGCAGAGAAGATAACACATTTAGAAAAGCTTTACGATGGTGTTGCTAAGCTAACCAGAACCCACTGAACCAAGCTTGTGTAGTTTAGAGATGGATAGAGACCAAATATGTTTGGGAGGATCCAAAGGCTTACACAAGAACTAATGCGTACACATTATGCACAAGCACCGAAGTGGGGCCGGCATTCAGAGATTAGTCCATTAATGCACCAACACACACACACTATTTTATATTCTTCGATGTGGAGCTGCACATTTCATTCAGGTTACCTCCTCATTTCTTTTCTGTTGATAAACCCCAGTCTAACTCCTGATATTCTGTGCACCATGATTTGTGCATAATGCTCATCTAAATCAGAAGAAAAGGCAGAGGACTGTTAATTTCATATGGATTTCATATCAGCTCAATGTGTTATTGCCTAGTAATTTCTTATTGGGAAACTTTTTAACATAGTACCTATAGCTTGTTTGTCTTTACTGAAGCAGAAGAATGTGTTTTTTTTAAAGAACACTAGAAAGAATATGCCTGTATAGAGAATAAGAAGCTTATCTCATAATGCTGTAGCTCTTGGCTTCGTAAAATGTAATAAACATGTAAAAAAACTGTTCAAGTGTTGAAAAGAAAACAAAAGAGTAGCTTAAACAAACCAAAGGAAACCATATAATTGCATCAAATTCAGCACAGATAATGCAATTATACAGTTAATATGAAATGTGTTTGGCTTTCAACACACAGGCGAAAACACAAAAAATACACAGTCACAAATATGTAGCATCAGAATAAGATTAATTGCATAATATTCACAGCCTGTATAAAGCCTTTTAGAAGTTTCCCTAAAGAACTTAATACAGATATTCTACAAATTTTGGGGCTGCTGGTTTGACAACAGAGACGTAAACATCAAGCCAAAGCAGCAGCTGAAGGATTGCTTTCCTGGGTTAGACTCTTTGCCATGACGCCTTTTCATTCATCTGTGGTTCAAATGTGTAGTTTAAGTGCTAATTTGTGTGATATGGAGATGCTAAGAGGCATATTTTAGAGATTACCCCTTTGGATAAGTTGTAGTAATTGTATTTATCCATTTCACAATGAAGTCAAGTTGGTACTGTAACACTATACATGTGTGACAGTGTGTGGGTCCTGTCACTGTGTGCCTCCGACTGATGATGTGCCCTGGCTACTTGGCCACAGGGATATCCCTGGCTGACAGGCAAGCGTGCATGACTTTCACCCGGGAGGTTGTGGGATCGATTCCCCGCCCTCTGTCCGTCCTGCCACATTTGTCACACCTTCTGATGAGCACACTTCCCTCATAAAACTCTACAACAGCCAGCAGTGTTGCATCTAGTGTACTGACTTTATTAGAGTTTAGAGATGGACTTTATTAGAGCTGAGTAAGTATTCACAGATATGAAGTGAAGCATATGAATCTCTTGTGTTACTCACACCTCTGATTTCTAGCAGTGCGCTTTTCTAAATTGTGTGGCTGTGTCTGAATGTGCGGCCTATTCCCTACATAGTGCCCTATAGAGCTAACGCCGTTTTGTAGTGGTGTCTGATTGTCCAGAAGGAAAAAAAGTAGTGCACTCAAAGTTACCCACAATGCATTTTGAAAAGTAGTGAGCATCGATGGTCACTAGACGGGTCAATATAGACCACAATGCATTGCGGGTAGAAGCTAACGTGATGTCTTGCTAACGTTACAAGCAGCATTCCCCACGCCCGTCCTCTGATCTGCCGTCATTTTCTTATTTCTATGATTAATAGTTCAATCTTCCGGTAGGAAGATGCTAAAGTTTAAAAAGGGCACCATTTCTCTGATGGAAAATGCTGCATCAGCCGACGGGCGTCATGAACATCAGAGCAGGATGAAATAAACTGTCAGACCGACATTTTATATGAAAACATCTGAACAAAAAAGGATTAAAACACGATTTAAGGACATAATATATTTTCAATGAGAGTTTGGATTTGATCTGGACCGACCATAGGGACAGTCATATTCACGGCATCTGGGGTTGCTGTTGCGACGGCTGGTAGTCACATGATCCACGCCAAGAGAAGTTAGTGAGCTTCGTGTCTGAATCGCCATCAGAATGAGTGCGCTGCATAGTCTGCTATGAGAAACTGCTCATCATCATTTGATATCGCCTGACGTCTTGTAATCTCCAGAACATCATGGTTGCATTGCAAAAAGGTAATTAGACTGTTCTGATTACAAACCCTAACCAAGAAATGTTGTAGGCTTTACCCAACCAGGAAGCAGCAAAGCTTCATCATAACATGCTGATGTCTTCACATGTAACCCCAGCAACCAGCAAAATGGCAACCATTATGGTGATGAAGGTATAAATAGCATGCATTTAAACCAACCACAATCATTTTCATATCTTTAACCAGGAAGAGATTAAACGTCTATAAAGTATTACAAGCTTTTTGACTCTTTGCCACTCAGAAGCAAAAAGAACAGAACATAGGGCATGGCGTAGACGCTAGCTGTGCCTAGGACTTTGTTGAGTTTGCTTCAATGTCACATTTTCCCATCATGCTTTCAAGAGACAGAAATTTGAAGGACACCTTTATAGGTTCCATTCAAGCGTCCAAATGACCAACCTATTTTTCCTTATCTGTCTCTGCTAACCCGCAATCTTTCCTAGTTGATATTCTTTCATAAGAAAAATAGGATGCAGAGTGTCTATCAGACTGTCTATCAGCAGAAACTCTGGATGGATGAAAATATTTACCTGGAGGCATCCATTTCTACAGAGCTTGAGGAGAAATACTGAGCTTTTACTGTCAGATCACACACAACCAGCATTACAACTTTCAACCGAGCGGCATGCAAACAATGGAGAAATCAGTATATTGTTCACAGCGGAATCAAGTCAGGCTGACATGATTTGCATTTCTGCTGAAGTGCTGACTGTAGATTGATCTCCTGAGATTGCTATAATTTGTCAGCATCGCTAATTAGCCAACATACACAAAAGGAGATGAAAACCCAATGGCAAGGCTGCTTTTCACTCCTTTTACAAATCGGATAAGTAAGCAGAATTCACAGTGAGGGAGGCTGAGTTTTAATTTAGCAGATGGTCAGTTTCAAACTTTGAAAAAGCAAATGAGCGTCTACTCAGTGTACAGGTACTGGGATGCACACAGAGAAGAAAATAACTGGGTTTTACAAGAATCTTCTAGATAAGTGATGAGTCTGTGCATGTTTTTTCTTTTATATTTATTTTCTTTTTAAATTGTAATTGCATAAAAACTTTATCTGTACACAGTGATACTCTGCACAATTATCAGATAACAGTATGAAACATTTTGGTCCATTTCATCATGTTATATATGTTTTATATATCACCGTTATCACAGCTTTTAGCATTGCTGTGCTGCCTCTCAGTTTCACAGTGGACAGGAGGGATTTTAAATACTAGCAGGTAACACCAGAGGGCTTTTCCTTGCAGTCGTGCATCGCTATGTGGATATGTGTCCAGCATTTGGCCACATGTACCCTTCTCAAAGCAGCTAAATCAACAAGGAAATATGTTCACGAATTGTCAAGGTGTGGGAGGACTCAGTCTTGCAATATTAGCCGTGAGCCTTCGCCACGTCCTTCAGTAATATTACTCCATCAGCAATTGATGTTTGAGAATATATTCCTCAAATGCATATAGCAGTCCTTTGTGTCTTGCTCTACATGATATTTCCCCGAACTAGTACTCCAGAAATTTACCACAATTTTCTTAGGAATATCTTTCACTGAACATAACTGAGAAATTATGTTTACATCCCGGCGAAAATCAACCAGAAAAGAAATTGTGCCAGATCTGCTGACTATAACCATGGAGGGTGGGGCTTAGCAAAGGTCAAATGTTCACAAAACAAATGCTCACAATTTCTTATAATATACTTACATCCAAATATACAAAGTATACAGATATAGAAATATGAAATATTACAGAAAAGTAAAGATATTCAGAGATGATTGAACCAACTGACAGCAGCTGGTCTGGAACCAGTACCTCTCAGAGTAAGTTGTCCCAGAGTTTCTTCTGAAACTCAGACTTAGTAGAAATGGTTAAAGTACTTGCAGCTGTTTGTGTGTGTGTGAGTATGTCTGTGTGCACACACAGATCTGAAAGCTAGGTAATTAACTGAAAATGTCAGTGAAATTGTTGCTCATTTTAGTTTCAGTGCCTGTGTCACAGGATGTAGGGTTTAGCTTCTTCAGTCTGTAACCTTTTCGCAGGCGTACCGCTCATGTCAGCTGTTGCTGCTTTTCAGCTTTCAAATGAGATAGGCTGAAGCTTATAAACAGATGATTTTGTGTGTTTTACCTGATTGTCATTTTGTCATGGTCTACCCAAGTCTGTTGAAGAATCATTCATCAGAGTCAGGTGTGTGAAGCAGGGGACACTAAACCTGAGGATTAAACTCGACATGAAGTTAGATTTTCTACATTTTTTTTTATAAACATAATTTTAACCAAATTCTAATGTATGAGACCAAATTTTAACTGCTCACCTATGTTAATCTCAAGAATTATCATTTATCTGTGGCTGAAGTTTAAGTTCGATGTTTCCATTCATAAACAGGCATATGTGGGCATCCTTTTTTATCATTTCAATTACAGGGACCTAACCTTTACATCTTTGTATCTTGGCATTAGGAACAGGGATTTATAAAGACCTCGGGAAGAGTTGTAATGCGTATCCAGCTGGAAAGTTGATAAAATCATCTATAAAGAATTTGAACCCATCAATCCATAGTTTGTCTCAAAATGAGGGAAATTCAGGCTCTTTCATAACGCTATAATTTGGTTGTAATGAAGAGGCAGCAAATTCATGGGGCCTGATTTCCTTTGCATTTATAAATGAGTTTTCACTTTTATTTACTGTTTTTGCTCCCATAAACTCTGATTTTAAAGCGACATAACTGTCGCTGGAAATAAATGAGAAAGGGGAAATTGACTGGAAGTGAAAGGGAACCAATAATAAAGAAATTAGAGATTTCTTTTCATCAAATCTTCATGGTACCAGCAGATGGAGAGTGCTCTCGTGGCAATACACTGAATCCAAACAAGTAGCTCTTAAGGAGACTCCAAAACAAATTAAGGTAATAAGAGAAACAGCATAAGCATCTATCTGCGCTGTTTTAAAGCACATCTGAGTTCAATTTGTCAGACAAATGTCTCAGCGACAAAATGAATTTGGGTCTAATTAGAGCTGCAGAAACAGAGAGAGGGAAACTCTAAGCGAAAACACCAGAATCAGCATAAAAGGGGCAGATTTTTGCTCCTACTAGAAGCTTTAGGTGCAAACATGCTTCAAACTCATAATATGCACCATTTTCAGAGAAGCAAAGAAAGAGACTGATTGAAATGTTTTTAGTGCTCAGAGTAAGGAAGTGAAGTGTTTGCCAGGACAGACGGAGGAGAGATGAAGAGTTGAGAGGAAGGGAGGAGCAGTAGTCAAGGCCCGTGCCAGCTGGTCTTTTCTCACGTGGGATGGTGGTAATTAATCTAGACACTTTGCTGCTGGGTGGCATCAGCAATCGCGCTCTTGTGTGCGTGCATGTGCATGTGGATGCGTGCGTGCAGGTGCCTTTTATCACTGATGACATATCCCCGCCCTTTTACTGTACGTTGCCCTTGAGGTGGCTATTTGCATTAATGCCAGAGCATACCACATACACGGGTTGACACATAGGTACATACACACAAACGTACAAACACGTGCCCATGCACACTCACAGTTTGAAAAAGTAAAAAAAAAATGACACTTTTAATTATTAACATCAATGTCAATTTTTTTTTTAAATGTAAAACTGCATTTTTTTTGGGTGGTGAATGAAGAGAAACTTCATTTAGTTTTTTTAAATAGAGTCAGTGGAAACTGTCACATGTCTTTGCAGCCCTGCAGTTTGAATTTGAAGCATAGCAATTAAAAATAAATACACGTATTTTGAGCCCCCCTAACTGCTTTCACACAGTGGGTAGAAAACAAAGTCGCCGCCTGTACCGGTCAGTCATCCATCACAGGTCTAACTGTTCTGCAAAATGACTTCTATCAGATGCATAAATATAAATTAATACAGCTCACAGTTCAGCTGGCCTGCATGGCCGGAAGCTGTTGAGATGCTATCAAGGATAAAGAGCATTTTGGGAGGCCACCTCCAACAAACAGACTCAGATCAGCATTCATTCAGCCTTCTGCTTCATGAAAGTCTGATATTCATTCATGTTCTGCACCTACTTCTCATAGGAAAATCTGGCCCTGTGGCTGACAGTTTACACTTCTGCCAGAGTTGCTAACCTTGCCTGTCTGCTTTCTACTGATGATGACTGATACCATGATTTACCAGAGCTCTGCCGAAAGCAGCCGTCTGTGTGTCAGAACCGAACAGCTGTGAAAGCTCTCAAGCCCAAAACAATATGCTGAAAGAACATCCTGAGGGATAGAGAAGAGTGGACCGCTACACTCTTCCATGGGTATGCCATCTAAAAACAAGGCTACTGAAGCCTTTCTTTTGTGTATGCAGTGGTAGGTTTATCATTGGGGCTCTAAACTATAAACCTTATCCAGGATGGGCATTTTAGTGTAGAAACATGAAGGCACAGCATCATATTACAGGCCAGGTTTCTGATCATGACAAAGATAATTAGGTTAATTTACTCATTTTGACTAAATTCTCAGTCTACCACAGCAGGATGGATAATAAACTTTCAGGTGTCTTGACAACAGGTTTGGAAAAAGAAAAAGATAAATACATCTCTGACATGGACAGAACCTCCTACAGCACAGTCTTAGTTAGGTAAGGGCAGCAATTCCCAAACGTATTTTTGTCCCTTTCTATCAACAAGAGTAATCTTGGGCCCCACATGAACTCACTACCTCATGCACCCTGAAGCAATGCACCAAGAAATGTGCTAAGAAACAGTCTATGCTTTAATGACTGCTACTTTGTTAACTTTAAAGTTAAAACCATGTCAGTGGCAGAGGGAATTATCCATTCCTCTGCTGTATTATCGGCTGAGTTTTTTTAAAACCAGGAATCGCTGCAGTGAGTAGAGTTTTGGATGAGACCAATGCTGCTTTAGTAAAGCAACTGTTATATGACAGTTGTGTAGATTATTTCTAATCACTCACTTGTGTTCAGGGTGAGACGTCCTGAAGTGGAGTTATAACTTGTCAGATGCTGATTTTTGTGGCGTACGACACACAGCAAAGTGCAATAGAAAAGCTAAAAAGACATTAAAATTAGAAGAACTAAAACTAACTAAAAGAATAAAAGAAATGAAGTTACAATATAATTTCAAGATTCTCTGGGATAATTTTTTCATTTTTCAGTCCAAAAAACAAAAAACAAATATCTGTCCAATTCAACAGTCTGACCTGCTCTTTCTTTATGTTCCCCCGTTTGCCGCTGAGGTGGGTGTTTCAGGGCTACACACGCCACTAAGAATTTCACACTTCCTTCAGTCAGTTACAGTTTCTGAAGCTACTTTCATGCAAACCATCAAAAAGCAGGAAAATCACGCAGAACCTCTCACCTGTGGCTCCCTGAGGAATTATCTACACCCAAGGTATGATTTAAAATAAGAATTACGCGGCACTGCCATTAATGATTTCCACACATCATTTCTTGGTGTCCACCATGAATATCGGGGCATCTACTGCAAAATGTTTCAGATATCTTGCTGCAGATTATTTATACAATTGCATCCAATGGTTTTGAAACCAAGCAAATCAGAAACAGTAAACCAATTAAAATATCTGACGTCTAACTAATCTAAAGTTAAACTTGACACTTAATTTTAATAAATATGAGGTAATTTTACATATTTATTCCCATCATTTGAAGTTTAAAAAAAGGGGGGAAAAAAGGAATCTGAACAACACATTGGGCACCTTGCAAAGTCACCCTGCTATTAGACTTTCTATAGGAGGTGCTCGGGGAGTCTTGGGTTGTCTTGTGAACATTCCTCTTCTGAGGTCTAAAGATTTTCAATGACAATTAGGTAGGGTGAATTAGCTAGCCCTTCAATTTGGTCCTCCTGAGGTAATCCATTGGTTCTTGAAGTGTGACTGCACGAGCTCAGTCAGGGCCAGAATGAAGAGTTTAGTTGCTCCAACCCCAACTAAAGAAATTAGGTCAGGCTGCTTCCATACAAATGCGAGATTTACGAAAGAATAACCAAAATATTTACTTGATGTTTTTGAATTCTCTCCTCTAGAATCACAAGTAACATTATATATAAAAAACTCTATGAAAAATTATTGGCGTGCAGCCATTCTGTTACTCTCTTGCGTGGGGATTACAGAAAACAAATACTGAATGTAACCTCGATCTTGCCTGATGAGAGGGTTGCTCTGGTAGCATCTGGAAGAGGAAAGACACCCGAATGAAAATAGTTACATCTGACAAGATGACATTTTAGCCAAAATGGATGGACAGGGAGATATTTGCATAAGGATTGGGACTCACAATGAAGTGAGGCCCTAAATGGCTGTTTGCCAGTCAGAGTGGCTGGAAAAAGGACTGTTAAAGGTGATTTTAAACATTTGGTCCTTTTTCCTCAGTCAACTCATCTTCACTTCATCCTGCAACAATAATAGAGGAAAATGTGAGAGCATGTTCCCTCTATTAGTTTTGTCCATTTACAACAAGGGGACCTTGGTTTTACTCATGCTAGCATGAAATAATGGTCTGTCAATCATAAGCACAGACTGTTTGAATGGCTGCTGGGGGACGCATTCAAACTGAAAATGCACACTTACAGTACTTAATACTAAATGACAGATCTGGTGCTAACCGCTGGCAGCAAGCTTCAGTATAGTTATTCGATGGCCAACTGGTGGTCCGGTGGGGGTTTTGATGAGCTGTAATCAAGACTGAGCACTGCCATCGTACAGTGGAGCCTAAAAAAAGTTAGATATCGATGTGTAACAACGGGAAGGAATTTACACCAGCTGGATAAAAATAAACCAGAAAAAGAGAATGAGTGAAAGACAGAAAGAAAGAGGGAATGTGCATGTGCAACAGAACTCATTGGTCAACCTTGCGCTGTCCGATGAAGGACAAACTATTGACAAAACAGTGCTGTAGCCCTGTGCCTGCAGGCAGCCAGAAAGGGGAACACACTGACACAGAAACACTCCTCCCCCACGCCTCTCCTACAGGCACATGCACACACTGCTTTGATTAAATTTACAGATGTCAAAAGCTTGATCACAAAAGCAAATCCCTCTGCTCCTCCCCTGTCATGCATCCGTCCATCGAAACCGGCATCCGTCCCTTTTTCCCCCTCCAATCTTCAAGCGCCGTGATGGCTATGAGAGGTCTGATGCTTAAAGTTGTAATGTGTCAAACTATAACGTATGCCTTCACTTTCCCTCTGTCGTTGTTCAACACACACTTATGCAGAAACACACACTGTCACATGCGTGGGCATTTTAGACAGCTATTGATCTGTTATGTGGCTGATAGGACGGTAATAAACATCCTGTAGAGAATTCTGCTCTGCATGCTGTTATCAAGCTTTTCTTGCTTTTTTTTACAGTTGTTCAAAATGAAACCCAAATGTATATATGTAAATTTAAATGTTGGCCCAAATCTTCTCGTATTTTCAGGTTAAAAACGATAGATTTAGATGCACAATAACCCCCCATATTAACAATAAGGAATCATTTGAAGAAATAGTTGAGATTGTGAAAACACGAAACACATTTTAAACCAGCTCTGCTACTCAACTTGACAGAAAGATACATTTGCCAGTTCAGCTAAATGAAACTTTTAAATCATGCTTTTTTATTGTTTCCCTTTTTTATACATAATAGTGGATTTATCAGATTAATTCAATTCTAAAGAACCCAACAGTGTCCGTTCCCCGTGCATTAAATGTTATGCTATACTGGAAATTCCCAGCAGGTCACTCATACTCATGACCAGATCTAACGGAAGTAATGTTGTAGTTTTTGGGTTTTTTAAAGGTTTTGGCTGTCAAAGCAAACTAAAATTAATGAACTATTCAGATCATTCAGCAAAGTGGATATAGATGGTCATTTGTTGAGAATTTTCAATTCCAAATATATAAATCCAAATGTAACCATTTAAAGTGAATATAGGTCTTATCTAATCATAATATTGAGTTATCAATATTAGACAAAGCACAATGACTTCACATTTCTGTGTGGTTCCAATAGAATTTGGAGAATTTGACCACCAGCTCTTAAAAAAAAAAAGTTTTTCCCATGAGTGCTTTCTTATAAAATCAGCAACATGTTCAAGTTGTCATGGTGACAATGCCCTCCGAACCCTTCAGTGCTGTTTGCAGCTGTATCACTAAATCATTTGAATACTAAATGTTGCTGTAATATGTAACTTGTGAAATTTATAGCTAAAAAGCCGCTGTCCCTGCCAATATAATCTTCTGTTTCCAAACAATTATCTTAAAGGGACTATACCCGATTTCACGGCCGACTAGCTTAGTTAGCGATAGCGGCTAGTTTTTTTTTCTTTTGTGTGACGCTTTTTCTCGGCTAAGGGGGTTTAACTTTCGTAACTTAATACCAGATCACTCTGGGAACGCTTTTACTAGCTGATCGGATTGTGGACGTTCCGAAAATTAACCTGGCAGAGAAAGAGCGTCACGCCAAAACTAGCCGGACGTGAAATCGGGTATAGTCCCTTTAACATTTGTCAATGTTTTTTTTCTAACTGTACTTTTTTACACTCTTTGTTGTAATTTCTAATTCACAGCAAAGTTCATGAAACGATACAAAATAAAAATAAAAACGTGGCTATGATTGTTAGGTCCTGTGAAGGAAGGTTTCAACATGGCTAATTAGAAATTGGCTAAAAAGTAAGAAACCAAATGCCACCCCCTTTTATAAAGCTTATAGACACAAAGAAAGTAACAAAAATCTCCAGGCTGTAGCAGAATGCACATACTCACTCACCCTTGCTGTATGACAATAGAGCTAGGTCATGCTAGGTCCATGTACAACAGGTTAGCCTCTTACATGGCCGACCTAACGTGTAGATAGGATCATTAAACTCTCTGAAGGAGACAAAAAGATCATGAAATAAAGTGGTATGGACTGACCTTGCTTCTCCTCACTTAATTGTGGAAAGGGCAACTTCTTTTTGTTTCGCTCCTCACCGTCTCCCTGTTCTCATCCCCTGTATCACCACCATGAAGGGAATGGAACTGCTGGAGCAAAGTCTGAATGTTCGTGTGACAGAGATGCACAACGAGAATTTTGTGCCCGACATGCCCCCAGCGACTCCCTCCCTGCATTTAAACAGGAGCCCATCCATCTCAATGTTCAGGTTCGGAAACATTGGCTCTACAGTAATGATATCTATTGGTGTGTGTGTGCGTTTGTGTGAGTATGTATGTTTCCAGAAGGGAGCGGCTGTTAAAGGTAATGGGATGTAATGTTCTTTCATTTTCTACCTGCAACTCTTATAGTTGTGCTTCTTCTTTGACATTTTTCTTTTCATTTTCTACAGACAAGTTAGTGATGTTCCACTCCGACTGACGTCTGCGTGAGATTCTATGCCCTGGGCAGCGTTTCAATACAAATCGCAGATATTCCTGTAAATTGCACCATAGCCAAAGAGGGTTTAAAAAAGGGAGAGTGAGTAGCTTCCTAACCTAATTTCGGGAGAATGCTTAGGCCAATCAGAATCTCAGAGAGATTCATTTTCCCTGCCTGCTGTCTCCACCTTCATGATAACAAGCTCCTAATCCACTTAGCTTCTTTTTTTTTCTTCCTGTCAGTTAAAAAAAAAGGAAAAAGTAGTTTTGAACTTGTCAGTGATCATTCACTCCACCCCAAAACAACGCACATAATCTAAAATTAAACCGACACATGCAAAATAGGCCGTGTATCAGAACTGTGTAGCCTCTGGTGATCGACTGGAAAATAAACAGTTTGCAGCAACACACATTAAACACAGACTTGCACTTGCACGCATTGTGTAAATCCAATCCAATCAACTCTTTCAGCATGACGTACACACTGCATGTTCCATGGGCAACTTTAGAAGCTTAGAAAAAGATTTAACTTTAGGATTTTTCATAAGAGGCCTGTAATAAGAGAGACAGAAAGAGGGTTACAAATAGTAAACTGTGAGCAGCCCTGAGATCTGGGCTCTCAGGCTCAGTGCTGCTCAATGCGAGAGGAGGACTAAATTTCAAATACTGCTTCAATATTCTTCCTCCTCACTTCTCTCTTAGTTATTCAGAAAGTTGATCCCTCCTGCCCTCTGCTTCTCGCACCTCACCAGCCTGGTTGGATTTCTGGGCAAGGGTGTTGCTGAGGGTTCACATTTGAGGCACAGGGAGGATGATGCAATACTTACAGGATGCAAAAGTTTTGGCCCCCCAGATTTTTTTTATTAAATTTTCAACTGCAAATGACAGATGCTACATTTTGTGGCGCCATTGCACAAAGTTTTTTGTTTTATCTTTCTTACAAGGTTACATTTGTTCTGGTATGACTGAACAGTAAGACAGAGAACCGCCACCAAAGAGTCAGCTGAGTTTTCCAGAACATGCTTTCACATCAAAAAGTGCTTTTTAAATTTGTGTTCTATGAACCCAGATAGCAAATTACTCTGGGAGTTAACCTCCCAGATATAAATATACTGTATACCTTTGTCATGTTTCATGAGTGTTTTTCATTTTACAGGATTTTTTAAAAGAACTTTGATTTGTATTACCTGGTGCTAACTAGAAAATAAAGATCTGACCCCTGATTTTCAGCCCAAGAATGAATTAAGGGCCTTTTCACATGGCGTGCTCGGGCCCGGGTCCGAGCACGTTTGACCACAAATTTTGTCCATGTGAATGCAAACAGGCCAGGCCCGGGCGCGGCACGGGTGGCCCAGATTGGGAGGTAGTCCAGGACCCGGGCCACCCG
>JAVQJG010143268.1:0-11144 GCA_036024015.1 Craterocephalus amniculus
GCTGTTTGCTCCGCAAATAATAACAGGAGCAATCTTAATAGATATGGCGCTAATCGTAGAAACATGACCGGAGCAAAACAGCGCAGCAAATATTGAACAACGCCGCAGTTTTGCCCGGGTCATAACTCAGCGCCAAAATGTACGATTTGGTTCGGTTCAATACTTTTGTGTCATGGTTTGGTATTTTTCTGTTACAAAAATTACATTTTAATGCCTTTTTTAATTGATTTTTTTAAATCAATTCCAAATATTTCTTAAACATTTAAGTAAAGTTTTTTTAATCCAGTGATTTAATCTCTCAAAATGACTGATGGTCATCAGATTTTTCAATCATTTCAAAATGAATTTCTTGGATCAAAAAAATATCAAACCGGTACAATGAATTATCGAACAGAACCGAACCGAACCGACTGTAAATTTTGCGTATTGTTGCACTCTTAATTTTAAGTCTAGATATATAATTCTTCTGATGACTATTTCCAGCAGGACAATGCACCATGTCACAAAGCTTAAAATCATCTCTACCTGCTTTTTCATCTCATCTCTCATTCTTTCTCATTCTCAACTACGTGATGCTGCCATGTCAGTATGGAGAAATACTCCATTTCTGTTTCCAGCACCTTGTTGAAGCTATGTCACCAAGAATCTAGGCAGATCTGGGGGTCCAACTCATTACTAGTAAGTTGGACTTAATAAAATGGCTGGTGAGTGTAGATATGTAAAGATGGAACAAATACAAATAAAAAGTAGGAATTAAGAAAAAAGAACAGTAAAGCAGAAATAAAAATTATAACAACGTTTTACATCTAATTTAAAGAGGAATGGGAGGGAACAGCAAAGAGGACTAGGAGTGAGTGCTGGTTATGATCCCCTGACAGCACTAAAAGCCGGCATGGGAAGTTTAAAGGCCTAATTAACTGAGCATTCACTGTGTCTCAGGATTTATGGATGTGTTGCGTACATACCTTTAATTCGTCCTGTTTGAGTTTATCTAAAGAGCAGACACATTATGAAAGAGATCAGCAGATAACATTTTACCAAGATAAACTACATTCTTCAACAAGACAAGATTCAGCATTTATATGCTGATAAAAAGTAAATTACATAATGTATTATAAGACTACATGATGTTTGATGAAACTCCTTAAATAAGCTGTATTGATGCCAGGAGTGGGCAATAAAAACCAGATCAAAATTAGGACATATGAAGTCGATCCAGCTACGGACCACATACAGAGTTAGCTAAGACACTAACCATCAGAAGAAGCTGTAATTCATATCCCCATAAAAACATTAGAAAGAAGGCTCACGTATCCAAGCTTCTGATCGTGCGATGAACATTGTCTGACAGGATGTGCTCAGAAACCTGAATGATGCCTTAAGAAGACACAATATTATGCTTTCTATCCAAATCGCCAATGTCTAGATGAGAGGTTGATGTGCAGCTTAGAAACAGGAAGCTCCAAAAACGTTCATGTCGATTCACAGTGACGTTAAAAATGTTTGCATGCATATAGCCACTAGGCAATCTAAAAGCAGGATGTGTTATATATTTATGCGGAGTGAAGAAGGAAGAAGAAGAGTGAAATGTAGGCCTTTGTGTAAAAGGGGAAGGGGATGGTGGGGGGACAGGGAGGATTAGATGAGAGGAAAAGCTGCTATGACCTACTTCCTGATCGCTTTGATTCATGGGGAAGATTTTCACAGGATCACACATGGCACAGACATCCAAACATACAAATACACAACCAAGACCAGTATAAGAAGAGATGGGGGCTCCGATTGGTGGCTTGGACTCTGGATTCAGTCTCAACCTGTTAAAACACACAGGTGTGTGAAGCTTCGAGGCAGAACACAGCGACAAAGCAATGCTGATAAGCATCACAATGATAATATCCTAAATAACAACCAGTAAACTGATGAGTGATTTACATGATATCCATCAGAGCTCCGCTGCTGTGGAGGGAATCAAGCTTCAAAAATCCACAGCAGCCAGCTTGTGTAGCTCACCTGGTAGAGTCAGACTTTCCTGCATGTGATTCTTATCCAGGCTTCTCCCTGCATGTTATCTATCCTCTTTTATGATCACTTTCATATCTTCAAAAAAGAAATAAAGGCTTGAAAAGTACTTTTAAAAATCACAACATTGTAAATAAAAATAATAAAAATCATGTTTGGTGAATTATTTCATCACTTTCTGCAATGACAGTAAATATTTAGACCAGTATACAAGTCCAGTCCAAGTACCGTCCTCCAGAGCTGCTGCCCTTTTACTTTTACATGTGTCCCTTCTCTAACACACCTAATTGGCTCGTTACCAGGCCTCTGCAGAGCTGAATGACGAGCATGAGGTCATCCAGCCATTTGACTCAGATGTGTTGGAGATGGGCTGCATCTAAAAGTTGCAGGGTGTAGCTTTCAAGAACTGGACTTGTGCCCCCAGATTTAGACAGTTTGTCATGGGCACTACCCACACACTCAACTCATCCCACAAATGAGTTTTCTTTACTAATGTGGCACAGCTGAAAGGGGAAATAAACAGATTGTCCAACAGCATAAGATCTATTGCCAAGAAGCATTGTTACAACAAGGAAATAATTCACCAAACATTCATTTCTTGACTTTCTGTGTCCAGTTTAGATATAGCCTCAGTAATCTGTGGTTTTAATTCAGAACCTTTGTGTTATATTTAGGATTTAATCCCAGTCTCTATACCATTTCATCTCTTGAGAGTGAAAAACAAAAGTCTAATAAGTGTTTCCTCCCTCAATAATCATGAAGACATACATATATTTATATAAAATAATCCTCCAGAACATATTAAATATGAAATGCTGGTTTTTGCATGCCCACAGCATCTAATGACAAAAAAAATGGCCAGAAAAAAGAAATGCTCCACAGGCATTCTGGCACATCCAGCATGAAAAAGTTTTATGAAAAAGGGTCAAATATGACTGAGAAGAGCTGTGAATCATTTGTAATGATAATGCATAAAAAATAAAACAATAAATGACGTGATTTTATTTAACATCTTATTAACGAGAGTCCCATGTACAGGAGGCAGCATGAGATGCATGCACCACACACGCCAGGAAGCACCTTATCTTTTACAGAAAGTTTTGGGCCATAGTTCATCTGTACTGTGACGTGACATCTAATCAGCTTTGCTGAAGGTAAGCAGAAAATAAATCCTTCTAACTTCACATTTCATTTGGCTGCTTCTGTTTTGCTGTCACAACATCAACACAGCTGTGACAAAGAGCCGTTAGAAGCTCACTGCCTCCGCTGTATTTTTCAGATTTTTGTGATTCCTAGTTTGTTTTTTACGCCACACCATGTGAAAAGGCTGAATGATGACGATGTCTACGGACTATATCACATGTGAGTCCATTATTAAGATTTATTCAGCAGCATTTGAACCAGCTGAAAATAAAGCATTTAAATTAGGAAAAAATACATTTTTGAACAAACAACAACAACAACAACAACAACATTATCATACAGTACTTATGTAAAACAATGTTCCCTCCCACCGCAATCTTACAAACATCCATCGCCATTCTCTTCCATGGACACCCAGACCACTTCCCCGGCTCACACTCCTTCTCCCAGAATGTACCAAACTGTTGCTTTTATCCACTCCTAACATTTCTACGATCTCTCTGATGGGTTTCTTCTTTTTTTCAGACTAAAGAGGATCCGTTTCACATCACTGACAACTCCTTTGATGCACGTTGTGGGTTCACAGCAACAACTTCCAAATGCAAATGCCACACCAGGCATCAACTGCAGACCTTTTACATGCTTGACTGATGGTAGATTAATAGCGTAATTTATTTTCGGTGTGTCATTTCAGACAGGTGCAGTAAAACAGGCCTTGTTAAGAAGATAATGAGGGGATTCAGGAAGTCCAGGTTAAGTAAGTCTGCGGACATGATGATACAGAACTGCCACAATGAAGCCAACAGAAGCCTGTTGAGTAAAGTATTACATTTTAAGACAAAGAATTATCCAGCACATGAATTACGAACATTAACTATTCCATTATGAGCAGAGTCATAGTCACATTCATCATCTGAACCACTCGTCATCTAATCCAATCCCACATTTAATAAACACTGACTCATTCAAAGATCGATCAATAATTAAAACAATCCTTAGTTTCTACCAGAGATACATCATACACTCACTCAGACATGCTCCTTCTACACTGAGAAAGCTCTGCCCACTCAGAGCAGATCCATCTTCTGCACAGACTGGCAACACTTCACAAACCATCACAAGAAACTGGCCCCCCCACCGGGTTGTACCACTTTCACCAGAATGAGTGGGGATGGAGAGAGGGAGGCTGTGGTAGTGGCTCTGAGTCTTTTTAGCTTCATTCCTAAGTGGCATGTCAGTGAAACATGAGCCTGGGAGCTTGGAAAGAGGGGTCCAGGATGGGGAGATTGGTGGGGTCTGGTTGCTAGGCAGCCAAATGATCAGAGGAGGATGCTGATTGGCTTGTGTTAACCAAAGCATGAGGGTAGAGCAGACGGGGGTCTCCATCAAGGATCCACACAAATCTTTGTGTTTTACATTTAAGATGAATCTGGAATGATTTGTAATTTGTTTTTAATATTTATGATTTCATCTTTTTTTGTAAACTACATGAAAATTGGCAAGCAGTCCTGACTCAGCAAACTGAAGGGGGGCAATATTCAAAAAATCCCTCATAAAGCAGGGTCAGCTTTGGATGACATTATTGTCCAGGATTTTCTTCGGCACTCCCAAATTTCTTTGAGCCCGTTGGAGAGCCGTCCTCCCCCACTGAGCGGGGAGAAAGCTTTTCTACAGGTTTGAGAGAACACTGTGATTTTTAATATGTTTGGGATAAGATGCACATCCCAGAGAAGGGAAAAGCTGGAGTAAAACAAGGACAGGAATTTAAAAGATCCATGCAGAAGGAGAGAGACTTCAAGAGAGATGAAATGACGAGTCACGAGCTGCAACGCTTCCTGTCAAAGCCGATAAAAAGAAGAGATAGAAACAAATTTGACCGAATGTCCAGAGTACACAGATTTAAGAGAACAAAAAAGAGTTGAGCAGAGATCCAGTGCTGAGTGTGTGTGCAGGGCGGTGAAGGGGGAGCTGGAAAAGCCCAGCAACAGGGCATGCCTTAAATAGCTGGATGGCTGGAGATAACGTGACGCTGGAGGAAGCCTGATGGCTCGGGGCATGTGTTCTGTTGCACTGAACATGCATGAACTCAGCGCTGACAGCAGCTCTGTGAGCTTTCTCATATGGTACGTCACGTGATCTCCTCAGGCTGAATGGTGCTGAGCAGAAGCGCCGACCGCCCACCACGTTTCCCCAACACATCCGTTAGAGAGGACAGAACCGCAGTCTAAGAAGTCTAAGAAGAGCAGCAGCGTCAGGAGATGTAGTGGGAAGCCATTCACTGTGAACCAACCTTCAAAAACCGCCCTGCCCCTCAGAAATGTGTGACACTGTTACTTCAGTTCACATGTAAGTGCAGTATTAAATGTTACAATTAGGGAAAGATTCCTCCGTATCGTCACTTTCCAAAAAATATTGTGCATGAACTGTGTCGACGGACCAGCCAAGTAATTCCTTCCACACAAACAGATGAAGTCATCTTTCCCAAATTTCTTTGGTCACAGAAAAGATCATTACACCAGAATGCAAAGTAAGTTTCAGTAAAAGGAGGAGATACATCAAATATGTTTCACCACTACAGGATAACCGCCAGCTTTCTACAGCAAAGTGAAAGTAAATGTTTATCGCTTGGGTTATATTACAATAAAGTATTGTTTGCAGAACACTGAAATCAATGTTATTGTGTTGTTTCCAATTTAATAATTGAGTACGACTCTGGTTGGGTTACAGTAAAACGTGAGCAGTTCAGCAGGATTCACAGAACGTTATGTTGTGAGAAAAAACAAAAAGCTCTGAAAACCATTATGATGGATACTTTGCTGTTCAACCATGATCAGCTGCATGAAGCTGACTCCGTTTGTAGTTGTCAACATGAAATAAGCTCAAGAAGAAACTGTTCAATTTAGGATATGTGGTCTTGTCTCTTTCCTTATTTCCACCGTTCCAGTATTGTTTGTCAAATGGCAGCTAGGTTTTCTCTCACTTCTCTCTCAGGTTAAAAAGAAATGTTCAAGAACATATTTACAATGTAATTTACAGAAAGAAGCCTCCCAAGTCCAGGCAGAGTTCCCGTAGCATTTCCTTCTGTTTTCCCTGAGACATCTAGAGTTAATATGTAGAATGTATTTATTGTTTACAGAGCAGAGGGATTTAGTTGGAATGAGACTTCGTGGTTACTTTACTTTGTTGCTATATTATTTCATTTTGGCATCAAAAGCCATAAATAAATCAAACTTTAAGACTTACATTTGATTTTACACATTTATTGGGATAAATGTAATATTGTGAATATTTCTCTGACTATAATCAGGACATCCCTTGTTGTCAAGTTATGGAGGATTCACTGACTACATATTGGCATAAATCAAAGGGAAAATCTGAACCCTTCGCCTCCTGCAGTGAGAGAATCTGGCAGCTTTAAGTTCAGGCAGGCTTTTAGGGAAGCGCTCTGCTGTATATTTGTCTGGAGAATCACTTGCATCCAGGAGAATGCATGACATGAGGTTAGCTGATGGAGGAAGAAACGTCAAATTCTCAATGATGAATCCTTAAAAAGCTACAAGGATTTTGTTTTTACAAAAATGAAGATAATATCTGTCCAATCAAGCTGAACATGTGTTTTTGTCTTTATATGTAAAGTCAGTCTGTCAACTGCTTGTTAGAATGGCTGCTTCCTAATAAGATGTCTTCATTGGCCTACGACTTATCACACCTCACCATCAAGTCGTTTTCACAAAAGCACAGGCGTCCAATCCGGAAAGCTCTGTCTGCCCCAGCCCCCTGTCCCACTGACACTGGGAACATTGCAGTTACACCGCAGCACGTGTATGATCTGTCTTTGACTAAGACAAAAAGAAAACTACAGAGCTAATGATGCCATTTAAATGCAGATTTCGAAGTAAATACCTGCAATATCTGGAAAGCATTGATCACAGCTGCATTACATTAGATTTTTTCAGCATAGATTCATTTCATATCGGCCAGTTTGGCTTAGTTAAGGCTCAGTAAGAGTGAGGGCTGGAAGTCTAGCACAATACTTTGATACCTAGTTGACAGTTTTTCTGCAAATCATTAGGGACATAAAAAACTCTGCTTCCATTTTCCTTTCAACACTTGAAAAAGTGTGTCTTTGTGAAATGATTCCTTTGTGCCAGTGGGAAAGTACCACTGGCCATCAGCCCAAGACCTAATCTTGGTTTTCTGGCTCATGAAATCATCTGCTGTGACTAGATCAGCTAATCAGCCAAAATCTGCCGTTTGTAAAAACGGTGAGAGCAGCTATATGCTTTTGGAAATGGACCTTGTGCCTGTGGCTTGTCAGCACAAACAAAAACAGTTTGCTTCTTGTTCTGAGAACCGGGTGAAGATGCGCTCTCTGACTGCTCCCTGAAAAGCTTTTGGCACACAAGAATGGGCGACTTGTAGCGGTCGGTCACGGTAATCATGTGATATCTCTGTCTTTTGACTAATCCCCTTATGGCCTCGTTCTTTTTTTCTCTGTGATGAAGCTTGATACGGTAGCTCAGCCAGTTTTAGCCACATGCTAATTAATGTGCGGCACCAGAGCCCTTTAACACCCGGACACCACAAACAAAGACTGCAGGTCTGCCAACCACGTCCGAGCCTGGTCCAATCTTTCCATGTGGGAGCAGGGAAGTGGTTGTGATGAGTAAAAATGAAACATGTATTTAAACTGCGAGGCCTGTGAGCTTACCTCTGGAGTGAAACAAGCCTCACATGTGCCCAACAATAGGGCTGGGTTTGTGGTTTGATTAGAAAAGGATTATAATTCCAGTGACACTGATAGCCTTGCAGCTGGCGACCAGACGACGATGCTTTTCTTTTTATTAAGTGCAAAGCGAGCCTATGGAGTGGGTTTAATCCACTGTCACACTGCTTTGTAAAAAGCCACATCAAGCCTCCATTTTCTCCATCTTTGGTTGCATCTCACAAGGCCTCCATCATCTTCACTTTAGATTTAAACAATCAGGCCTCCTCAATCTAGATCTCTTCTCCGCAGCTCTGTGCCTTTTTTATTACTCTCTCCTTTTTCCGTCCCTTTTGCTTCCCATCTGGGCTTATCTGTGGCAGAACAAATAGGCTCATTGTGTTTGGTGAAAGCTGTGAGGGCAGCAGAGAGAGGACGCTCATTTCAATGAAACCTGGATTGGATATCCTTCCACACAGGAGACGGAGCCTGTGGAAGCTCTGAATGCCAGGATAAAAAACTGAATAGGCACTAGAGGTGGGACACAAAAACAACTACGTTCCAGAAAGTAAAAGCCGTGAAGAAGAGATGTCAGACTGCCCTACATGTACAGAAAGTGTGACAGTGAAAAGGGGAAAGAAACCTGCAGAACTGAGCATACAGACTCAAATTACTGTCTGAGGCTGATGCTGCAGCACTGAGCGAGGCAGAGCCTGTTCAATATCAGTAAGGTCGATGACTGTACAGCTTCACAATGCGCTCTATGAGAACAAAACTGTGCAACATGTCTGAAAGATGAACAGCTTGCTGATGGCGAAAAACACAACGGAAACAGGGGCGGCTGCAGAAGACTTCAGCACGGGCAAAAGGTCACCTGTTCAAGCCCGGCAGCACTTGCAGAGTTCGAAATGCTCTCACAAACGCTATCCGCTCGCTTCATCGACACACTTCGAAGCGTAGTGTTCTCTCCTGAGATGCACATTCAGAGCCTATTTAAAAAAGGAGTAGCAGCCTTAGGGGATGGCCCTGAAGAAGAACATGGGCGAGCTGAGACAACCTAAATACAGAAGCACAGAAAGTAGGTCCTGCAAATGTTTGTTCGGAAATAACTTAACATTCCCACCCCTGCAGAAAACAGGAGAGATCCGGCACACGGGCGCGACAGGTTGGGTGTTTAGTAGCCACAGATCAATACGTCATCCAGTAAATTATCTTTCAGCCTTCATCGCAGTGCTTTTTCATATTTATATCAGAAAAACTGCAAAAACCAAGGACAGGGAAGTTCAGGGACTAGAGCAGGAGCTGATTCATGTTTTAAAAGCCGCTCTCTAATGGGACCAGTAGCAAACCATCCCTTCAAACACACTTCATACCACCACAGAGAATTGGAGCTACTTGAAAAACATTAAACTTTAACCTTTTTGATGAGCTTCTGATGCTAGTACAGTCATCTGTTTATTACTGCTAGTTAGACAGGTGGTGCTGGGAGGACACGAGCCTTTAATCATACCGGCCTTTCCAGCAGGAGACAAAGAGCTAACCAGTCACTCAGCTAGCTCCCATCCAACAAAGGCAATTAGAGAGCCTTCTTATCAGCTAGTAATTACAAGGGAAAGAAAGAAACAGCGGGGAGGACTCTTTCACTGTGGTCACACAAGCATCGTGCACAGCCCAGAGATAAAACCAACTGAATGCCGCATTCACTCACAAGCACCCAAGGCTTTTCATCATGAGCGATAGCAGCACAATTCTGGCTCCTAATTAAAGCTAATCATCTCATCTCAACTCATTTCAGGCAATCAGTTGCAAATAGTTTTGATTTAAGCTGATAATAGCTAAAACACCCATAATGTGTGTGTGTGTGTGTGTGTGTGTGTTGTGTGTGTGTGTGTGAGTGTGTGTGTGTGTGTGTGTGTGTGTGTGCGTGTGTGCGTGTGTGTGTGTGTGTGTGTGTGTGTGCGTGCGTGCGTGCGTGCGTGCGTGCGTGCGTGCGTGCGTGTGTGTGTGTGTGTGTGTGTGCGTGTGTGTGTGCATGTGTGTGTGTTGTTTGGACTCACCCTCAAGGCTTCAATGACCAGGTCTCGGGCCTCCAACTCTCCCTCCATGATACTCAGCAGGGTGAGCAGCTCCGGCTTGCTCAAGTTATCCATATTGAACTCACATTTCTGAAACAAATGCCAGAAAAACTCATTAAATGAAACATGATCATAATCTATTAGGGATGTAACGATTCTCTAAAGCCATGACTCGATTCGATTCTCAGTTTAAAGTTCTCGATTTTAAGATCTCGACTTCGATTTTTTACGATTTTCTTCGTTCTTATTATTTATAAATAATAAATAATTATAAATAATTATTGCAGATATGGAAATGATCACAAATCTTTTTATGAACAAAATAAGTTTTATTTGTTTTAAACGTCATCTGCATTGATTGAATTTATGCATTGCATGCAAATCGATTTTCCTTTTTTCTAAATCGATTGCATTACATCGTTACATCCCTATAATGTATGCATCTATGCAGCTGAACACGGCAAGCACAAAACCTTTACACAGCTTGCAGACCGCTGACAGTTTTTAAACACCAAGCAGCAATTTAATAGGGAGCTGCCACTTTTCAATCCGGTGTCTTATTCTCAGCACCGTGTGTGTTTGCAAGACCCAAACCTGCTGTCCACTTCCATTTAGTTTATCAGGAAAATCTTATCTCGGGAAGTTGGTATGGTAGTGGATCATTTACATTTAAAAACCTGGATGGGCCACCTGACAAAAATATGTGCAATTATCAGTCTTATTTTAGTTCCTTTCCTTAGAGACTACAAACTCCTGGGATAAATGTCTCACTCTTCACCTGGAAACTGTTCCACTATGATCACTACCGAGCATTTCTACACCTCTCAGGGACTGGCGAGTCTTGTGCCAATACTGATTCTAGCATCAGAGACGCAAACCTGACAAAAGGCGATCTGAATATGTAAGTATTCCTGCCTCAATGCCATCATATACCACGGAGGAGCAATCGGGATTGTTCTTGTCCTGCCCAGCACCACCACACACAGGAAGTTACTCAGTCTTGAATGACAATTGTTTTGAGTTGCTAGGGCGGAGAAGCACGTGAGTCTCTGTGGTGCTAACTGTTAGCATTACACTGCGTTCAGACCAAACGCTTTTTGGGCGTCAAGAGCGTCAGGTTTACATGCAAAGTCAATGGCCGACGCGCGTCGGGGGAGGCTGCGGCGCTTGAAGCGCGTTACGCGCTGCGCGTCTTGGCGCTT
>JAVQJG010143291.1:0-29488 GCA_036024015.1 Craterocephalus amniculus
CTGTCTGGGTGTGTCTGGGTGTGTGTGTGTGTGTGTGTGTGTGTGTGTGTGTGTGTGTGTGTGTGTGTGTGTGTGTGTGTGTGTGTGTGCGTGTGTGTGTGTGTTTCTCTATTGCACTATGACTATTTTTTGTCTGTCTGTTTACCTGCAGTCATATATTATCAGCTAGATATTTTTTAAGATAAAATCATAAAACTCACAAATGAGTAGTTTGGAGCAAATGAAAGCTGAATTAGTAAATGGGTGTGGTCTAACTCACATTTACTCAGTATCAGCATCTCAAGAAGGTCAGCGAGAGACACATGACCCCTCCACTTTATCATCCCTGTCCTAGAATCTGTCTAATGTGAGGTCAGAAACAGAAAAAAATCTTATAATACAGTTTCAGAAGTTTGCTTAAGGTGAACATTCCTGAATTATTTTAATCTTTTCTTTATTAATTCTACTTTTTCTCAGATTAAGACATTCTAAGTACTCAATTTAAGATTGCTCATAAGATTTTTTTTTTTTTTTGTATATTACCTGACAATAAACCCTAGTTTTTATAATGTTGACGTGAACAACTTTGTTAAATCCAAACAATGAAAGTAAAGGAAAGGAAAAAAAGCAGCCAATGTTTTGCTGTCAAAAGTTAGTTGTCCGAACTGAGTGGTTGTTATGGCCTGTTACCACTTAATTAACACATAATTAGGGCCAACTATCAGCCTCTCAGTGAGAAAGTTCTACCCACTGACATTTTGTTTTGCACGAGAGTGAAAGTTAATCAAGCTTACTCTTCTCTTGGGACTTTCTCAATTTCTTGTACCAAATTTGAAGAATTTTTTTTAAAAATATTCATAACTTCTGACATTTAAATGTTCTCTAATACAGCCCCTAGAGTTACACTTACTGTTGTTCATAAAGCTTTTGTAATTTTGAGAAAGTGTGATATAGTTTATTCAGTCAGTCCTTCCCTAGAGATAAGGTGACACAATGGAGGGGGCCTACGTGTTTTTGTCCTCCATACTGTGTCTGAGGCTTTCCCTGTCTATAATAAAATATTTTCAAGGAACTGCCGTGGATGTACTGAATACCCAGAAAGTAGCTCCATGTGCCAGCAGAAGTGTCTTTCAGCTGTGACGTCTTCTTTAATCTCGTGAAGTGCAACAGAGTCCAGCATTTTATTCAAAATTTCATTTTTGGTCACATTTATCTTGAAACTAGCTACTTTCCATCACATTGTGTTATTTGATTGTGGTCCTTTCTTGGAACACGCGATTATGAAATATGGTTTGGTCTATTTAAAAGCTTATAATTATTATTTATTCTGCCTGTGTAGCATTTATCAGATGGTGCAGACTACCCAAAGTGCAAATGTTTCCTTTTTGACTTGCCCTGCTATTTTTAGAGGCAGCTCTTTTATGAGGGATGAAGTGTTATAAATGCTGTAATGACTCCCACTCCTCCCCAAGCATCCCACTCCATTCCCCACCCTGAGCCCTTGCTGTGCAAATGGATGACAAGGAATGCTTTGATGTTACAGGTTTTCCCCCCCAGCCCTGTCCACGTCTTTACTTTTTCTAAAAACCCGTCGTCTGTCTCTTTAATAAAGTTAAGGATATTTATCTTTCCCTTGATGGTCATTGAGCCATTTTGCTCCGCCGGTGAGGTCAAATTGTTGCTGACATCACTTGTCTGAGTAATGGTTTTCACCGTGACTTGTCCCAATCCTGTGTTTGTTCACCTTTTGACTCGAGGAATGGGCACCTGCGAGACAAAGAGGTTGCAGAGCGGAACGGCAGAGGGGAAAAGGGGAGCTGTTTGGTTTTGGCAGCAGGTGTGTAAGTCTCTTATGTTTGTGTGTGCGTGAGTGTGTGTGTCCTGTAAAAAGTGGTCATTGAATCCCATTCAGACTCAGCGGGGGGTCCGCAGTGTTCACTGAGGTGTGAAGTGGCCAGGCCAGGCCCGGATTATAAACCTGGCCTGCATTACAATGAAGGTGAGAAGCAGCAGGGGCCCAGCACTGCAGCTTTAGCAAACAAGTTAAAATGCAGCAGAATGTCCCATGTGTGTCCTTAAAGAAGTTTTGTGAATAGGGGCCTGTTCTTTAAATGATATACAATTAAACCCCCTGGTGGAAAGAGTAAAGGTCACAGTGGTGGTTAAATGGCTCCCATAGTAAAACCATCAAAAATCAGCAGGCCATTAAAAACAGGTTAAACTGGCAGAGAAAACAGGTTGGGTTAATAACATTGTAGAATACTAAATGAAGGCTAAATCAAATGCATATACACATTTACAAATCTTAAAAGTGAAAATACTATGTTAAACAACTATTTTAGTTTGATAGATTGATCTAATTTAGACTTACAGTACATCAATGCTGTCCAGGAGCATGTATATATGATAAATTGTCTTGGAAAGTTTGGTCTTTTACACAACAGTGAGACTCTTTTTACTTTCTCTGTGAACTCTAAAAATAGATAGCACCAAAAAAAAACCTGATATAACTAAAATACCATACAGTTGCGCATTAACACATCAAACAGACATGCACTAACATCCAGTTGGCAGTCATTTCTCCATCCCTCTGATGAATTCTAGTACTGACTCCCCTATTGTTTTGCTCCACACTGACTTCTGAGAAAAATACCAAAGTCCATTAGCAACTCAAGGCAATGAGTGCTCTGATGTCACTAAAATTGTCCTGGTGCTGGTGATGTGGCAAGCACTAAATCTTGGAAGAGTCTGGTGATAAACAACCAACAACCAACTCATTATACATAGCAGATATTTATTCTGTTAATATGCCCAGAAATGTTTTTTAAGTAACTTCCAGTAATAAAAGGAAGTCCATGTTTACAATTAAACATTAATGCATTTTAAATATAGCACTGATCAACAGACAGTAAGTGTATTTTGTGGTATAAGAAGAAGGTTTTTGTGAGATGTGTCACATTTAAATCATGTTAAAATTTTAGGGAATGCGCCCATGAATGCTTAAATATAATTCTTGTTGTGATTACACAAACAATTTTCCATACACAGCAAAAGTTTTCTCTCAGAGCGGTTAAAGCCAATGGAGAGCACAGAAATAAAAACTATACACAGCTTAAATCAGCTGAGGCCAGGTTACACTTTAAATGATGTACCTGCAACTTCTCTGCAACACTTTGTTAAACAGTGGCATGTATGGGATGTGACCCAGAGGGAGTGTATTCAGGGAGTGCTGGGACACGTTCAAAGGCCAGCAACGGCATGGCTGGTATGCTTCGGTGGGCTTTAGAGTGGTCAGCTGCCAAGGGCATCAGATGGTGTAATAACACGGCAGAGGTCAGTCTTTGGAGCTGGTGAGCGAGAAACACGATGAAGACGGGAATGGTGGCATGGTAGATGGTTTTTATATGTTGGTTTGTTATGGTGTTGCATTGCAGATAGGGTTTTGAGTCATCTTTAGAAAAACAGTAGAACATACCACATTAAAGAAAAGTTACATTTGATAATAAATCATAATCCCTTCGATAAGTTTAAAAGTGGAGGGAAGCATCCTGCACACGCTTCAAGCCCTAAGATTAATGTTATTATGACATAGTAGTTTTAAATCATCTTTTTAAAGATCTGAACGTGAATCCCAGAATACATCTTTTTGTTAAGAAAAAAAAAAAATTACTCCATAATGGAATTCTCCAACCATTCAGTCAGCCAGCAGTGTTGTGGATTTCTCACTGGCTATTGTTCATGCAAAATGTTTCTGTGCGACCTCTCTGAATCTTTGCATACGAGTTAAAGGCAGTGCCGTGCAATTCAACCAAATGCGCACACTAGTTTTTGTCCCCGGGGCTGTTTTTGTGGAAATAAAATGTTTCCTGTAAACATTGTTCTCTGCATTTAGAGTGTTGACCTTTAGATGTATTAAAAAGAAAGTTAGGTCATTACTATCTTTTCTTTTAGAGGTACAGTGTTTGTGATGGCCATACTGGAGGCCACAGTGGGCAGAATTAGTCTGGGTTTCAGCTTTGTACACACAAAATATGATTTTGAGACGCCTTCCTGCCTCCTGGTGCTTTGGAGCACAGGATTCACATCTGGGACAATTAATTGTATTCCTTGTTTCCGTTCATATAGCTTCTCCTTTTCATAGATAACCTGAATTGTATTTCAGCAATGCAAATGAGTAAAACAAGCCTGGATATAGACCTGCAGTTTTATATATGCCTCTATATTTTATTACCAGGAAGTGACAAAAAGAATGGAGGAGGACGTGGACAGTTATCATAGGCACATACTGTTACTAAAGCAATGCAATATAAATTTTCTTACCTTAGAAACTGCTTTGAACTAATTTTACTGGCACAGTAAGTCATTATGGTTATTCCTGGAGCCATCATTACCCCTGCAGTATCCTGGGACTGAGAAGCTGCACTTCACTTTTTCTTTTCTTTTTTTTTCCATCCCGGGGCACCACAGAACAGCTGTGTTGTGCTTTGTGGCAATGCATCACACATCAGCATCTAGATATCAACACACTGGCCCTGTGAATGAACACCACGGCTTATTCAGAAAAGATATGCAAGACGATGTTTTTCCAAGGAAGTGAGAAAAAAAGAGAGAGAGACAGAGCAAAAGATAAGATGGCAGTCAACATTGGACTGACTTGTGATGGTTGGAGAGGTCGGAGAAGAGACACAAGGCAAGATGGATGCTAAACTAGCCTTTGTTTGGACAGCCAGAGAGCTAAAGTCTACCGAAGGAGTTAGGAGTTAGGTTTTGTCAGCATTCATTTCTTGCATTTACGTAAAGAGAGTGGCCAAATTTACGTGAGACTTTTAATTCCTCTTTAATTCGGAATTAAGGTTTATTTTGCCTTAAGCTGATGAAAAGTAACCATATAAACACTTCATTGCTGATGCAAATGTTAATTCTGAATAAAACTTAATTCTGCATGAAGTGGTTTTTTCCATTGTAATTCTTTTCTTAGTTAATTCCTGTTGTTCTGTGCATGCTCGTTTCCACGTCCTGTCACCATGGTGACCATACATCTTTTCACGTGAAGTAACTTAACTGCTTCATGAATCTAAATCAAGAAAAATGGTTCTTATTACAACGTTTTCTCATGTTGTTGTTGGAAAGAAACAAAACAGTGTTTAACTTCAGGTAGACGCATTTATTTACGTTACGCCACTTCTGTCATCAAACCAGAACCTTTCCCAGCCCCTGGCTTTAAAAACGAATTAAAGGACCTATACCCAATATCACGTCAGGGCAGGCTAGGTAAGTTAACAACAGTGGCTAGTTTGTTTTAGCTTTGGCTAACGTCTAGATTCCGATCAGCCAGTAATAGCGTTCCCCTAGTGATCTAGAATTAAGTTACGTCAGTTAAACCCATAAGCCGAGATAGAGCATCACGCCAAAGCTAAAAAAAAAGTAGCCGCTATCGCTAACTAAACTAGCCGGATGTGATATCGGGTATAGTTTGTTTAAGAAAACGTGTTTTCCATGTAATTCTTCATTTCGAATTAATATTTCCATGTAAACTTGAAGGAGAAGATTTAAATTCCGGATGAATTCATTCAAATGATTAATTGTAATTATTTATTTATGAAAGTAAACATAAACATCTTGAAAATTAGGTTGTGCTTTTTTAATGCTGGTCTTTAGGGTTTTCTCCAAATAAACAATATATTCAGATGATCAAGCAAATTTAGCAAGATTTTAAGATGACAACAAAAGCTTACTTAAAACTAGCCTGCTGAAATTTAATTGGCCTGCAACGTAAATATTGCAGTCAAGTTTTCTGCAAAACTATTTATTAATCTTTTTTTTAGAGTGCAAACATTTAAGTTCAGGAGCCTGCAGTGACAGGAGCCCTGCCAGTGTGAAAGTCCTCTAAATGACTGAATTAAGATTAAACCCCAGGAGGACACAGAACCATGAAGAAAAGACTTAATTCTAAAACCTAAATTGGGCAGCAATTCCTTCCCGTTGTTTGTTTTCATTTAGTTGTTGTTTACCTTAAGTTTCACTTGCACTTTTCTTAGATTTAAAAAGAAGTTTTCTGGCCAAGCATAGCCACTTAAACATCTTGGCTGGATTTAGGAAAATAAATGTGCTTCTAATGGAATGAGTTGGATAATGATGCAGAAACACCATTTGGCTCTGTTTATCTAGTACATTAAAAACTGCAGGGAAAACCCACCCTCCCTGTTTATGTGTGGCTTTAGTCATAGTGGATGGACTAGTGGATTCACTAAAGCGCTCTGATTTGAGCAGGTAAATGTCAGTTTGAAGATTTTTTTGCATGAGTTCCTGATAGATGTTCTTGTAAAAGAGAGAGAAAAATTTATTAATTCTTCTACTAATTCACGCATTTGTACTTTTTATGTTTTTTATGGTATTAAAAAACAGCTGCGCCTATTGTTACAACTCTTTAGACATTAAAACTATTACTCAACCAGTACAGCCACCAGATAATAGTAGTAGTCTTTGTGTTAGCTGTAACTTAGGAACTTTAAATGTGTGTGAGGTCAACACGCTTGTTTCAGCTCATGATAATGAAGGGAATGCAAACATCATTGAGAGATTTACATACGAGCTCACGATAAAGATGATGAGTCATCCTTGTAACTGCACTTCTGTTGTTTTCCTACTATTTATCAACAGGGAGGAAGCTGATCTGTTGACAAAAGTGCAAATAGCTCCAAATACCCGATGATAGACAGGGAGCTGTGAGCACCTTGTAATATTTCATGCCCATTTTTTTTCTATGTAAGTATTTGTGAGGAAACATTTGTGAGCATTTAGCCTTTTTTTATTAGTGGTGTGAGCAGTTTTTTTATTTAAAGTTTTATTTTAGCCAAATTAAGTCAGTATCTCAATTTTTTCTGATGTCAAATGTACAAAGTGTCCGAGATGAAGTACTGTCCATGTCATAAAAACTCTCCATGGCAAATAAATAAAAAAACCTCCAACCACAAAAAGTGATTTTCTCTTTATTAATTTTGATTAACGTTCGGTTTTGATTCAAATGAAATAAAACAGTGCAGAAATTCCACCAGCAGAAGAAACTTAAGCCCATCATTAATTCTTAATGAGGAAAAACCGGATTCATTGAAGTAGGTTTTGTTTTTTGTTTTTTTTTCTCAGTCATGAAGGTGTGAACGAGTGATCACAGACAAACATCCATCCCTGCTTGTATCGCTCTCGAAAAAAGCCTTCCTGCGCACACCCCTTCAGGCACACAAACAACCACCCTCCCTCACCGCGCAGCCTTGGAGAGAACACGGGGGGGAGGGGCAAAGAGAAGATGATGTCACCTCTCTAGACAGCTAAGCTGAAGCTTGAGATAATGGTGACATTTCAGGGAAGGTGATGTCATTCTTCCTCTGCTCCCTCCTCCTCCCCCTTCTTTCCTCTCCTATCTCCCTCCCTTCCCTCCTCCCCTCATCATCAGTGTAGGTGGCTGTCCGAGCTCTTTGAATCCCGGTGCAGGCGAATTAGCTTTTCAATAGGCATATACAAGCAATGTGAACCCAGCCCCCCCATGCTGAGATGTGTGTGTGTGTGGGTGTTTTATCACGTGGGAGTGTGTGCATGGCGTTGGATATGTAAGAGCTTTTTTTTTCTCCCCTCTTTAATTTCTTAGCCTTAACACGAGTTGAGGTTTATGTTATCAGAGCTTTTGTGTACATCATTAAAAACGCCAGCATGTGTACGGGCCCGGCTGTGTGCATGCAAGAGTATGTAGATGAGATTTCTGCCCTTCATCGCAGTTTCCCACTGAGACCAATCAGGCAGAGAGCTGCCAGGCTGTAGGGCCGGTTGGCAGCGAGTCTCTCTCTGAGCTCCTCACCCTCAGGATCTGCTCATTTAAGGTTTGCTGGCTTCACACAATCCCTGTGTCTCTCCAGAAATGTATCATACTGCACTTTACAGTTCGTAGTTGAGACTTTAGTGGTTTTAGCCGCTCTATAGACTGTAAAGAAGAAAAAAAAGTGGTAACAGAGGGAGCGCTTTATTAAAAAACGTTTCACCAGTCCCGACACGTGAATGTTATTCTCGGTGAAATAAAAAAAAGTCAACTTTGCTTCCCAGAAAGTTTAATGCAAAGGCTTGGGGGTCATTTGCATTTTATGGAGATTTGGTTAACCTATTTCAGCAACAGCGAGCTGATTGCCATAGATAAGTGATGCTTCAAAGCCTGAAGGCTGTTGTACCTCTAGTCTCACCGCCGAGCTGGAGGCTGCTCACCGCCTGTATTTTTATCCTTGAAAACTCACCGATAGTGCATTGCACTTTCACTCTGCCAAGTTCTGGTACGTTGTCTTTCTTCCCTTGTCGAGAGGACGCAAAGCAGCATGTGTGAGCTGTAAACAAGTTCCCACCCCCCACCCACACCGCCACACACACACATACTCAGGCTGTATCTGGGCAAAAAGAGCTTTCTGAAGCCATACGCGTCCGTCTTATCATATGATTGCTTTTTGCATGTCACACAGTTGAATCACGGGACATAGAAAGCTTCCCTTCACACCTAGAGGAAGTCGACCAGAAGCCAAAGCACGTGTTACAACTGTAGAGAGAACAACTGACCACAAATGTGTGCAGAGAATGAATAAAAACAACACTTACATAGCCCCTGATTTTTCTCTTTCTGACAACTTGTAGAAAGATTTGCTGTAAAAGTAATTTCAGTTAAATTGAGTTGCTAAAAAAATCTTAAAATTCAAGATTGCATGCCCCAAATCCCACAGAGCAATTAAAAATATTTGTCTGCTGGAATATCAGCATGCCAAACATTAGCATGCTACAATGATATTGATTTTTTTCCAATAACAACACATATGTTTGCAGTAATAATAAGGTTACAACATTAGCTTGTTTTACAACAAAACATACACAGTTATTATGTGCGTGCATGTTCAAATCATTCTTGCCAAATCTAAGACAGCCGCCCTCGCACGCACTCTTTGTTTCCTCTGATCTGACTCCGGATCTTTCAGCTCTTCAGAGAGAAGTGCATCTTTATATGGAGCGGCATGAGAAAAAGGCTGCTGAATGAAGATATGTAACAGGGTCTTTTGTTGTGTCAGCTGATGAGATGCTTCCAATCTGTACACTGAGAATTTTGTGGCAAAGAAAACATGGTGAAAATAATTATTTAGAGTGAAAGGAAACAGCTTTTTTCTTGCTGTTGACAGCCTGAGAGTTAAAAACCATCCATGCACAGAGTGCCATGAAGAGATTGTTGATGTGCAGCTGGCCTGTTTTTTAATCATGTGAGTGGTTCCACCTCACTGTATCTACCCAGGGATCCTTTTCCAATCCTGAAATGCAAACTTAAATCATTTTCGGTTTGATTGCTTCATCTGATGTGTGAAAATTGTGTCATTATGACCAGCATGCAGATGCTGCACCTTAATTTAAAGGACCTACTTTTAAGGTATGACTTGTAAATCATTCATAGTCTGAAAGCTCCTGACACTTCCAGACTGCGCCTTCGAGGCGATCACACACATACACATGCAGTATTTAACTTGATGAGAACATTAAGGAAATGAGACTTATGTGACATGAGATGGCAGGTTCCTTCAATTTGCCAATACGAAAGAATAGGTGCACTTGCTCATGAATTATGTCAATTCCCTGTTTAGTAAATACACACTCAAGATGTAATGACAGATGGCATTTCCAAACCTTGAGCAGTCATACTAGTAATCATGCACACAGTCCCCCAGGATGCTGCTCTGACAGGCTGATGGACTCATTAGACGAGCATCAATGTCGGTACACAAGTGGGCCCGCTTCTATCACCCTTGGGCTGTTTGCTACACACTTTCAACACATCGAATGGGTAGTAGACGTTCTAATTAAGATGTGGAAGTAATCTCAATTGCCTGAGGTGTCAGAGAAGAACCTGGCACTAAACACTCCTCTACTTAGTCTTAACATTAATAAATTGTGGCTGAAGGCTGAAGCACTGGAAGTTAGTGATGTGTGAAAACGGTCACTAAGTTTGCAAACACACCAGGATAGATGTAAACTCTAGACTAAAAGCTGGACTTTTCAGTTCAGTTGGAGGGTCTGACATTCTTCCAAGGTGAGTTTTTGTTCATGTCACACTTCTCATCCACTGGTTAATGTGGGAGCTGCATCCGATCCTGGCGGTCTTGGGCTGACCATATTACCGACAAACTTTGACTGAGTTCTTCCACATCTGACCGCGAGTCATTCCTCTCTGGCAAAGCACCATTTGTTGAGGTTTTGCTTACCCACAATGCCATTTGCTGACTCCACAATGCAATTTACTTTGCAGTCAAACACAGTGGAGTACCATCCTGCACAAAGTGCACAAAGTAGTCCGCCTCCTGGGTTTGATCCTCTTGTAGTGAATGGATTTTGTGTTTGCAGGCAGATGAGTCTGAGGGCCTTTTCACATGGCGTGCTCGGACCCGGTTCCGAGCACGTTTGACCACAAATTTTGTCAATGTGAATGCAAACAGGCCGGGCCCGGGCGCGGCACGGGTGGACCAGATTGGGAGGTAGTCCAGGACCCGGGCCACCCGTGCTTGAGCACGGATGGATGGCTTGTGAACGCAATCCGTGCCGTGCCGGACGTGCTTCATTTGTTTGTCACATGAAGCAGACTTTTTAAGCAAACAGATAAATTGTTATGGGCTGATGTAAATGCAAGCAAACCTTTCAACAACTATTTTATGGACAACTCATTATTGCCAAAGACTTTACATCAAGTAGTTTTTGTCTCATTAGACTTTTATTTTGACTGTGAGAGCAACAAGGCAACAGTGAATGAGCAGAGAAGAAAGAGAAGAATGGAAATGCAAAAATGATCCCCAATCTACCTCAATTCTGTGACATACAGTAGTGATTACATGTTCTAAGAAATATAAACTAAGTAATGTTCCATTTTTAAGATGCTTTTAGCTCATGCAGAACATCAGGGTTTGAAGTACTTTCTATTCTGAGTGCAGACACACACTCACTCTAAGGCAACAGGCGATGCATGTGTACACAGACAGGTGCAGTCTCAGACATTTTGTGTCAGGATACACGATGAATCAGTTACAAAGCATTTTTAAAAGTCATTGCTTTTCCTGGGATTCTGCATTTACTGAGTATTTCATATTTATAGTTGTTAGATTGTCCTGTTAACAACAGACCTTCAGGCAGAAGATCAACTAAATGTCAGCGTGTAGCAGGTACATGGACTATTTTCTCAAAATAGATAGATAGATAGATAGATAGCTAGATAGATAGATAGCTAGATAGATAGATAGCTAGATAGATAGATAGATAGATAGATAGATAGATAGATAGATAGATAGATAGATAGATAGATAGATAGATAGATAGATAGATAGATAGAAAGTAGATAATAATAACCTGGAGCAAACAGGAGCTAACCGCCGTTAGCGGCTAAAAAACTCAATTGAGCTACCCTTGGCCTTGTTTTCCCAGATATCTGGCACCTGTCTATCAAAAGGACACGCCCCTAATAATGAGGAATTTTAGATGAAATCACATCTAAAGGAATGAGTGAGAATGTTTTCCCTCCTCCCACAGGTGTCTTGAAGGTAAAGCTGAGCTTTTAGAGCTAAAATGGTTTTTGTACCAGGCTGTAAACATGTTTCATTCTGCTGGAAAGTTGCTCTTTTTACCATGAGAGTCTCTGGGGTTTGGCTCGGCCCCTAGTGGAGGAGGGGGGAACTGCAGTTTTTGGCACTTGTGCATAGGACCCATGTTTCCATGCCTGAGGGTGCTGCTTGGTGGAACTGCAGATGCTTATTTGGACACACGGTGGGAGGATTTTACCGAGGCTGTGACATCTCGTCTGGTCTTCAATGTCATCTGTGACAATGTTATTGGGATGTTTTAGAAAAAGTATTGTGATAGCGTTTTTCGCCCACCCCTACTCCTCAGTTGGAAATTTAAAAAAGTAACTGGGGGACTGTACTTCTGATTAAACTATGTGGATTTCATTAGAAAGTTTGTTGTTGTTGTTTCTCCGGAGCCGTGTGCTTGTCTGACACCCTGCTCACACATCTTCAGTCTGATCTGTTGCATGCTGCACTATTATAACTTGTATATAGCAAAAAATTCAAAGTGCACTTTTGATCAAAGTGATGTCACACAATGTAGGATCCTTCCACTTCTGTGAAATTCAGGGATAATTTAATGTCATGTGCTGAAAGGATCAAAGAGTCCTTATTTTTGTGCCATATGAAAGAAACTAGCTCGGTGGCGTGCCGGCAGAAAGACATCCCGCCTGGTGCTTAATTACAGAGACAATATGGAAAATCAGAAAGAAAACTCTAATGAGACAGCGTGGGTTAGATGAGGCGTTCTGGTCAATCTCAATAATGCATTTCCCACAATGGTTTGTTGTGAAGTGTTTCAAAACAGGAAAAAACTTTGAGTTTCATCTGGAGAAGCTGAAGATTTCTTTGACTGACTTTCTGATGAATACAGCTTCATGTTATGGTGAGAGTGATAAGTTATAGCTACAGTAGGATCTTCATGACATAAACATGATCTTAGCTCTGGATTTTGTCATTAAAGGGGAACTACGCTTTTTTTTAACCTGGGATCTGTTTTCATTCTTCCTTTCATACATGTGAGTGATGGAGAAAGAAACGTTCAAGATCGCTTCAGTATTTAGCCGGGCAGGCAGCTAGCAGCCTAGCTAATGGTAAGTATTGGGCAATTCGCTCAGCGTATAAGTTTGCCCTAAAAACGTGCTTTTTTCCAACACTGAAGTGCTCTGATTGTCTCAACAAGCGTCCAACAACATACTAGAGAGGAGAAATGAAGCAAAGTATCTGTATTAGCTGCCGATCGTTATGTTTTGGTGTGTGTGTCCTGGTAATAATTATTTATCCCGTATAAATTTCCCGCAATGACTCACGTCAAAACACCAGTGGGAGATTCCACTACCTGACACCAAAAGATAGCGATTGCCAGGGATTACAGATACTTTTGTTCATTTCTCCTCTCTAGTACGTTGTCGGACACTCGTTGAGACTATCAGAGCACTTCAGTGTGGAAAACAAACACGTTTTTAGGGCAAACTTGCGCAGGAGCGGTTGCGCGATACTTTTCATTAGCTGTGCTCCTAGCCTGCCCGGCTAAATACTGGAGCGATCTTGAACGTTCCCTTCTCCTCCACTCACATGTATGAAAGGAAAGATGAAAAAGACCCCAGGTTCAAAGAAAGCAAAATTCTGCTTTAAGATCTGGGCAGAAGTTGGATCTAACAGGAAGTATCACCAAGTTTGCTGATGAAAACAAATTTAAGCAAAGCTAAAACATTTATGCGCAAATAAGTTCAGTTGTAAATGTACATGTGGCTTGATCTATTAATCCTGTGGTTCTCAAACTTTTTCTGCCTTGCAGTGCTGCAGTTTTTCTTCTTCTTCTCTTAATATTTGGTGCATTACTGCCACCAGGTGGTTTGGAGTGTGGAATGGAACATTTCCAAGACGCAGAGTTGTTGAAACGTTTCTTCCTCTGCTACATTTTCACAATGTACTGCCCCATCCCCCTGTCATGCCCACCCACAGTTTGAGAGCCACTGATTTAATCAATTATCATTCAGTTAAAGTCACAATATGCCAAACTGAAGTTTTTATCTGACCTTCACATAATACTGTACAGACTAAAAAATAGATTACTTTGGTTCATATTCCTTTAAAAAATAGACTATGATTTTGTCATGTCTTTAAATCAAAATAGGAATAAAATAATGTTACAATTCCCTCCGATATCACAATTTTTATTATGTTACAATTATAAGGATGATAGTGTTCTGTGTAACAACGGTTTGTTACTGTATTTGCAAACATATCTTTTCACTCAGTCCATACATTTAATTAATTGTTGTGGATTTCTTTTACTGTGTGTGATTAAAGAAGACCTCTGTGATGTTGATGATTGCACTGTAAATATCAGTCAAATTTCCCTCTTGTCTGGTGCAATCTTTGCTGCATCGTTTCTGCTTTAATCTTAATAAAAGTTAAACATAATAAATAATGAGGATAGAAAGAAAAAGAGCAGAACTGTCATGAAATTTGTGCAGGAAGGAGCTGCAGATCTACATCCTGTGACTGCTACACACGTATTAGCTCATTAAATGCAAGATTTTATTATCTTTCCAACCTTGTTCTGATCTTTTCCAAAACTGTTGTATTTGCAGCCTTCTGTGAAAACAAGTGATACATCCTATTTTCTCTGTCGAATTCTTTCTTTTGTATTTTATTTCCTTATTTTGTGATAATCTGTTCTCATGCATCTATGCATGAATTCTACACAGTAATTTTGAACATATCTTACTTTTAATCAAGTCAATTTGTGATTTTTTGATTTCTTGATCAATTTATTTTAGAATTATTTTGTGATTTTTGCTATTTGTTGCTGCCTTTTACTACTTCTTAATGCTTTTTTAAAAACTTTATCTGTAGTGCTTTTAATGTTTTATTAAAAGCACTCTGAATTGTCTTTAACAGGAAATATGCTATACAAATAAACTTGCCTTGCTTTTTCCCAAGGTGACTTTGGAAAGAATATCATTTTGAGCTTTAATATTAAGCATTTCCTCATCATTACTTGTATTTAAAGTGCAAATCAAATAATTCCTATTATAAAAAACTTTAATCTCAGACGGATCCAGTTTTTTCCACAGGCACCATTTATGTGCAGAATGGGGTCCTAGCTCTTTGACATCCTGGATGGCTTCCTCTCTGCCTCTACGACTAATGCACATTGTTATGGAACTGTCCCGGTGCCTCTGGGCCAGTTCTGTTGGCCACTGCTCAGACTGGAGCCCTGCAGCTCAAAAGGATCCAGTGATTCAGTGTCTTGCTCATCGCCAGCATGGTGGGGGCCTGCTGACATGGAGACTTAAATTAAGATTATCAGAGTGAAAGATACTGTAAATCACAATGACCTCAGCGGACTGCCACTCTGACATTGTGCTGAGGTTGAATTCATAAGTATAAAAAGTTTTTATGGATCAACTCAATTGAGGTTGTACTATATGCATCCATCTTAAAGGATAGCTCCCAAAGAAGGGACATTTGAGGGCCGTGCGTGTTTTTTATGTCTGTGTATGTACAGACGCTTCCCTGAAAGTAGACGGCAGTGTTCCCTGCAGCATGACTCAGTAGCTGCAGAGTCCGAATTACAGCTATTAACTGTTGTTGTGTTGGATGTTTTGGTTGCTCTGCAGTCGCAGCTTGACAAAAGAGACAATATGCTTTAATGAGACTGAATCTCAGAGTGAGAAAGTATTTTTCTTCTGTGTCCTGGCCATAGTATTGTTTTCACCTCTCAGGGCATCTGTGGGGGACAAGTTCAGTTTAAGAACCCCACTCCAGAACCTGCAGGACCCAAAGGATCCATCCATCAATTTTCTGTACCGCTTAATACTATTCAGGCTGGTGGGTGTGCTGGAGCCTATTCCAGTTTTTATCTGGCGAGAGCCGGGGTACACCCTGGACCGGTCGCTAGTCTGTCCCAGGACCCAAAGGATCTGTAGTTCATATACTCATAGCAGAAACTCCGGGATATCCTCCACTTTTCTTTGTCTAGAGCTTTTTGATGGCATAAGGATCGCATACTCATGTGTCCTGATGCTATGTGGATCAGTACGAAACACCTTATTTTATTTGCCTTTGACCAGATATACAATAATACTATATAAAGATAATATTTCCACCTTGTTTACATTTCTTATATGAACACTGTTAACCTCTTCGTGACAAGGCCCATTGTTATGCTTCCTGTCTGAAATGATATATCCACAACTGCATGAGCCATTTGTAGAATCCTGGTCTCTACAGATAAGAAAGCTGAGACATGTGAGTCTGAAAAAAAAACTGCCAAAAAGAATTTTTGTAAAAAAAGAAAAATGAAATAAAAAATTAAAGAGGAATTAAAACTTTAATGTAAATGTGGCCAATGGCAGATTTACTACCAGAGGAGCAGTAAGGGGGCTTGAGCATCAGCAAGGATCCCCTCATGGAGACGTGTGATTGGCTGATCAGTCTCTGTCGGCTCCTGCCGCCCTGAATAACCAATTGCGTAACATGTAGATGAGGATGGACTTCAGGCGCCGCGTTTAACTTGGACCGTTCGTTGAGATGCTCGCAGGCATATTCCTCAGATCATGCCTGCGATCATTTCCACGTTCATTTGATGAATGATTGCAGTAAAAGTTTCATGAAATGAAACATTGGTCACACTGGCCAGTAGCAGGAATGGGCATTTAAACCAAAAGCACAGTTTGACACTACAGGGAATAATTCAACTGTTTTTCAGGACCCCCCACCCTGGCAGGTGTTCCCTGGTAGCTGCCGCCATGCTGCTTGCATTGTCATGCACAGATGGTGCTACTTTTCCATTTAGACCCCGGTGTTCAGTCGCTGTGAAAGGCCCATTTGCGAGGTTTTTAGCAGTATGGGGCATTGGCATGGCTTCGCTCTGCAGAACATCACTGTGCATTTTCCACTTGAGCACGTAATGGCTGTTACATACGACTCTGCTGTGAGCTCTGTCCCATGAATCTGTGCTGAGAAACAGCTTTTCAGCACAACTCGCCCACAGCATCATCATCCAGTCTCCAGTCTTTTCTTAATGGCTTTTTGTTGATGGGACTTTAGATTAAAAAATACTTATACAATGGATCTATAGTGCTCTTTACATCACAGGACTCTTTAAATTCACACTCAGCAATAAACTCCATAACATGATGAACGACTTTTGTGGCAGCTAAATGGGATTTAACAATGGTTTCACTGGAAAATGTGCTCTTACATATAACTTCTGCACCAGTCTGAAGATGCATTCAAATAATTGAAAAAAAAGGGGATCAATTAAAATCTTAATGATCGATTAGTCAATCTTTAATTAATTATGCCCATCCCTAGTTCGAATCACATGGGACCTAAGGCGAGCTTAGCATGCAGCCGATACTGTACGAGGAGCCCTGAGAATAGTCCACTTTCATGTTACATGTTAATTTTTTCTACAAGTTTCCTAATGTTTTTGTAAAATAGGAACGCACCGATTCCACTTTCTTTTCAAACCCGTTACATCTACAAGTAATGACACTTGAGTACTTGCTGATTCCGAGCACAGATTTAAATACTAATATGGACCAGAGAGTCGGATGCGATGGCTGACTGGTAAGTTGTGTGACACATCACGCGTCATCCTGCAGCCATCCTCTACTGTAAATGCCGGACTTAAAACTGTCAGAATCTTCCTAAAAAAGGAGGATAAAGCGATTTTTCACAGACTTTATAATTACAAACTAAGGTTTACATGACATGGAAAACATGTTTTCTTAATTCTGCTTTTAATCTGGGGGGTGGAAAGGCTTCTGATTGGACAGGGGGAGGAAGTGATGTATGGATGTTTACAGGAAGTAAACTCAGCTTTCTGCTCTGTTTCATTTCAACTGCAACATGGAAAAACCACTTAATAAGAGCCAGTTTTGCCTGATGTGGATTCTAGTTGTGAAGCAGCAGGTTGTCACATACTACTTTACTTTCACATGAATAGACACAGTTTAAGTCAAACATTTGCTTCGGGCGGTCAGCACTGTATACAGTCGTCATAATAAGGGAACAAGCAGTACAACCAGAATTAACTTAAAGCAGAATGAAGGTTTTCATTATAAAGGAAATATTTAATTCGGCCTTAAAAGTGGAATAAACCAGTCACATACTTCGGATGAAGTTTAATGCGTAATTATCATTTTCCTTCTGTATGAAGTGTTTATATGGTCATTTTTAATCTCTTTAAAGTGGAATTAAGTTGAATTAAATGTAATTAGGAATCAAAACTCTAATGTGAACGTAGCCAATATGACGTGGTCAAGAGTAGAAATGTGCTGTATATGAGTGCAGTCCATGTACAACACCCAATGCAGCTTCCCTCAGCGGGATACGGACAGATTTGGATGTGTAAAGTAGCTTTGTTTTTTTATTGGACACCACATAATGAAAACTGAAAAGAAAGGCTTGAAAATGACCAGAACCATCCTAAATAAGGAGGAAGAAGGGATTTTGGGTGAATTTGGTTCACTGCGGTGACAAAACACCTGCATGCACAAAATCAGCTTCTCTCACCAAGATGAAGTCCGACTTTTTAAACATGATAACTTCACTCATTGCTTTTCCCATGGCATCAGCTGTAGCACAATGATTTGGACAGCAACCAGTGACCGTTCTACAGTGCACTAATTTATGCACATGACTTGTACGGTTGCAGTACGCCCCCAAAACTGCTATTGTGATAATTTCTAACCCTGTGATCTATATTACATTAAGTAGTGCTAGATAATTGGATGGAAGCGTTCTCAGCAGATGGCTTACAGCACTTAAAGTGTCCCTGCTCTCCTGTCAACTTGCTGACATGAACCTACACTGATCTTAAATCTTCAGAAATGTTGCAAGTCTGTTTTTTGTCTGTGAGTTGTTCCTATTGTTAACTCACAGCCTGCTTCTTAGCATGTTTTGTTTTATTATGTAAATGCAAACTTTGTTTTACCACAAAAAGTTTGTTCTTCACCAAACTGATTAAGATGGATGATGATGGGTGGATCACCGTGCACTATGTGTGTCAGGTCGCAATGTGACTGTTGCAGAGTCACATTGTGCCCGACCTTCTGTTGGATGCTTCGCTCTCACAGGTGGAGGTAGAATGATGATATGTTAGCATTTCTGAGACTCTTCTGCAAAGTTGTCTTGTCTTTGCAGGCTTCTTATATCTGTAAACCATTAGCATTAAAACTTATAGTCCTATGCACTTTACATCAGAGCCTAGCACTACTGAAGAGGTTTATTGTGTTGCACATGGTTACGTATTATTATGCAGTTTAATATCAGGTTACTGTTTTTTTCTCTTCTGCATTTGTAAGGGATCTAGCCAAAAATATCCTGCAGATGAACAGTCTTTACTCCTTTTATCCCTTCATGCCTCAATTTATTTTTCCTTATCTTATCCTCTTGCTCCTCACCCCTCCTCCCTTCCTCACTGTGACTCTCCAGTTCCCCCTCAGCACATCTACCAGTGTGCGTAGCCTGTCCTTAGTTGACTTAACATGGTCTGACAGGCCAATCCCTATGGATTCTGATCAAATAGAGCAATAGTGTACACAGCAGCAACAGTGCAGACCCAGCCTGCTAAAACAGCAGCCATAAAGATCAGCGTCCTGCACAACTGATTCGACACGTTTATCTGCTGATTCTACTGTGTTACACTCCATTTTAAAGTAGGAAGGCTTCTATTAAGCTCATGCCGTCTGTGTTGGAGCAAACTACAGGCTCTCTGATGTATCCCGTAAATCCTGGGAGGTTGATCATGTATTATGTGTGACCCATGTTGCAAAGATCCCCATGCGTTCAAGCAGAAGTTAGAGTCAGCTTGAACAATCTCGATAATTGATGTGCTTTGATGCATCGGGGAGGAAAAGATCACTAATGTTTGACGTGGACTTGTTGAGCTGCAACTACAATGTTGGTTGAGGTTATCACCTCCCAGCTACGGATTGCTGTTAGAATTGTGTAAGAATTCATTCGGTTCCAATAAAACACACACCCTTTCCTCATTAGTCAACTAGTACCAATACCATTAACAAGTTTTATTTATCCTGTGATACCAAATATGAGTACATGCACGTGGTATGGGTCCGATATCGGTATCTCAACAAAAAGGTTCTGGTCTTGAAGATGTTTGGCTGAGCATATACCTGCAGTGTAACCTCACGTTTGCATGTGTTCTATAATCGTTTGCATATTTGCTTGTACTATACGCTTCTTACCAGAGGATACCACAAGGATTAGAGAAATGGTGCTCGCAGGTTCCTAGGGCAATGCAATCTTGTTTCAAGGTTCTATTCGGTTACTAAACGTTTATCAGGATTTTCAGCATCTTTTTTCCCCATTCAGGTTTTCTTTCCTCACTCTCTGGCTACTTTCTGCCAAATTCATTCAGTGTCCATTAATTCAAGTAAACAAACATATCTCCACTATCTTTTATGAATGTCAAACCATAAATAAATCCAACACATATCCAAATTTTTTACATATTATGTTCATATTTTCCATGAAGTCCACAGGAAGAATGTGTTAGCAGAAGAAATGAGCAACAGAACAGAACATCGGCTGTTAATTTTCCTCGTCTAACATGGGGCGGGAAGGCAAGAGGTGCTTTCTCATCTGTGTAGATTACTGTTACTGTAAGAGATTACTGTTATTATTTTGGTCATATTGGACACTTTATGGGGACCAGCTGGTGCCATCCGCAGCTTTTTTCCTAATGCCACACTTTAACACTGTGTTTCAGTCATTTAATCATTTAGAAACATATTTTTTTGAACATTTATGAATTAGTGAATCAGAATCGCGATAAATCTACTGAACAGTGATTCGTTCACTCCCACTGGCTCGGCCCTTGGCTGGGGAAGGGTTGGAAAAGTGGACGTTCTGTGTGGAGTTTGCGAGTTTTCTTAAGCTACTCTGGCTTCCTCCTACAATCGTAAGACGTACGTGTTCGGTTAGGTAAATATCTTCCCTTGTAAAGGAGACTGTGTGTCTCAGTGGGACTACCTGTGTGAATAAAAGTTAAATATCAAACTTACTATAGATCAGTGGATGATGGACTAGCTGAGGTATCTGATAACTGGTAAAACACACCATCAGTTCTGTCCCTTACTCCGTTCCTCATCATCTTCCCTCTTGCATGGACACTTGTTTTTCCCGTCTCCTCATCATACAGATGTGGACGATTTCGCACTGGTTTTCAAAACTTTTTGTCATTTTTTAATGTCGACCATCTGGTGAAATCGGTCCCCACACTGCCTCGAGTGGTTACTCCAAGATTACAGCTCACAAATGTGCAACGTTCATTTCGGAGGATGTGGACAAACATGGCTTCAAACAGACGGAAAATACTCAATGCAGCCATGATATCGCACGCTCCTGTCAATAAAAGCAAGTATTTTAAGCCAGGAGTGTCCAAAGTCTGCCGCTGTCTGCAGGTTTAGGTTTATGTCTCCTGCTGCAGGACATCTGAATCAGACCGATGGGTCAACGTGCTTGGAGAGAACCTGACAACAAGCTGCTAAGTAGAGCCATTTAATGGGAATCTGGTGTGCTGTGACACGTGAAACCTTGCAGGATTGTGGCCCTGGAGGACCGGAGCTGGCTCCCCCTGATTTAGGCCTCAGTCTGCAGCAGGAGAACAGGTTCAAACCCAGAACCAGAACCTGTACGCTCCCTGTTCTGTGGTTTTCTAAATACAGTCCAACAAGAAGCAGGGAAAAAGGCAAATTTCTGATTTTAAAATCAGGTGTGAACATGTGTGGCTGTTTTTCTGAGTCATGCTTATCCCCGTAATGTCTTCATCAGGGGGTTTGGAGGGGCTTTCTGCGACGGCCATGTACCTTTCTGTGACTGATTGGACTTGTCTGCCGACTTGATTTAGACTGCACGTGTGCCATCCATTTTCTTCTGCTGATTTACTGCAGGGCAGCAGCTCCTCGTGTGAAGCAAAGAGAGCAAAGATCATTACATGAGGGGGCCATTGTTGCCTCCATGTGCATCTGCAAAGAGATACAATCAGCCCTTTAGCTCTCTGATGAACTGGTAAACTGGCAGCTGTGCTGGTCGGGATGGGCTCCAGCTTCACACCATTCTCCATCGGATGAAAGTGCAACAAAAAAAAAAGATGTGTCTGTATGTGTTGAAATTTTAATTGTTTTATTGTAGTGAAGAAAACAAAACTTTATAAATGCTGTAAACTGAATCCGTGCATGTCATGTTATGCAATCTACTGTATGCAGCAAGCCAATAGCTCTATTTTTCCAGTCCACATAAAAATGTTGAGTGAAATGTGAAATACAATCGTCATGCTGGAAGGCATTTTCCATAATATTTGGTTTAAGAGCCAGAAACTGTGTTTGCATGAGAAAGATATTAAAATATCCATGTTCATGAGTTCAAGCAAGTAGATTTGTAGTAAGGCTGAGAATATACTTCTTTTAATATGTTTACACTGTTCTTCATGGCTGCCTCTTGCATTCTGCAGGAGAAGCTTGCAACTACTGTTTCGTTTAGATATTTCTTCATGCAATTTACTGGTAATTACAGTTTAAGCGACAAAGTATTCTATAAAAATGTCAGTATTTAAATTCCTCCTTGCCTCAACTGCTTTGAAAATGATTTCCCTTTAATTTAGTTTCATTTTAGATTCATTCTGAACTCTCGTGACACAGGTAACCCACTTATGACAGTGTCTGATGATGCAATTCACTCAATAAGATAAGTGCATGTCTAAAAAGAAATATCTAAAAAGAACAAAAAAAAACAAAACAAAAAAAGAGATCAAAAGAACAAAAGAGAAGAGAAAAACAACAAACAAACACTGTAAAGAAGTGGGCAAAATCACAACAGACTTATTAAACATTACAGTAAATGATCATCGTATGCCTGCTAAGGCACGGCAATGACACTAGATGAAAGAAACTCCCTCCTCATTGTTTGTGTTGGATTATTCCACAGTTTCACTCCATGTACAGACACACAAAAACTCTCATGAGTGGTTGGAAATTTAGGTAGAGTGAACGCTCCGTATAATCTGAAACGATAAGAACTCTCCTGAATCTCGGACAGTTTGGTAAATTACTGGGGCATGATTTGTTGACTGCTTTAAAGAAAATGATCAATGTGTAATACTCTGCTAGATCAATGTTTTTCAGCAATTTTGGTAGAATAAAGGGATTATGAATTGCTTCTAGAAACCCGACTAATGGGTTAATTATGTGTTGGTAATTATCTCCCCACACTTCAACACAATATGTTACTGTAAGTGTAGGAGTACCAAAGAGCAGGATTAAGTACAGAGTGCATTTGATTGAAGTTGCACTTTCACTTTTATCACTTGACGTGGGCTATCCGTGATAACTTACTGTCTATTATTAGTCTTAAAATGTATTTTCATGCATATTTTCATTATGGACTCCTTAAATCATTAACTGTACTTCTGCAGAGTTTCCTAACATTATTACCTTTGGTTTACTTAAATTTTACTTAAATTATTTACATTTTTACCTAAATTTATTGATAATTTCCTAATTTCCATCCACTTTTCCTGTTTATTTAGTATCTTATTTATCGTGGTTAAAAGTTCACCACGATCAATACCACTAAAGAACATGTTAGTGTCATCTGCATAGAGTATGAATTTTAGAGATATATCAAATTGTGTCATTTTCCAAACACATTTTTTTGTATAAAGTATCATTGACGCATCGCTATCGCTGATACTGGTTTGAATTTTACTTGGTAGTGGATTGGAAAGAAACCAGTGGTATCACGCATCACTATTACAGACAAGTACGTTTTTAAAAATCTGTAATGGGTCACCAATGTTCAAAGTTTCCCACCACTCGAATACATGCCCCAACTTAAAATTTCAGCAGATGAAGCGACATGCAGCTAATCTCAGGGCTGAACTGGGCTCAGTCTGCACGCAGACCCGGGCTGTCTCAACAAGAGGAGCTAAGTCATGCCTGGGATCAAAGCAGGCTGCAGCTATAGACTAATCAGCCGGTGTTTTACATGTCACAGACAGTTTAGAAAGCTTGAAATCCATACAGGAGCAATTAAAGCCAACATTCAGGCCCGAGTCGCCGCCTGCTAAGTGCCAGCGTTGCTACATTTACTGATTCAGGAATCGAGCTGTGTGACAGCGTGTGTCAAGGCAGATTCAACATAATTATAATGACTGAGCTCATTTGTACTTTAGGTGGTAGATATCTTTTGTAACATATAAATGTTTCAAGATGTTCCAGTGGGATGTTCCGAAGAAGACAGTGGGTTGTATTTCCTGCTGACTGTATGAGGTGGACTGACCCTCTGTGTGTACACGTGTGCCTTTAAAACGACAGGTTAACCTTTCTGTCCTCCGGGACTCTTCTTTTTCAGTCCCCTTGGTGCAAAGAAAATAGAAATTGTGTGTGTGTATGTGTGTGGAAAGCAGAAACAATGGAGGCTTATTCCTTCTCTGAGTGTCCTGCTCTCTTTTCTCTCTCTCCTCCTGCTCTCCATTTATCTCCATCAACCGCTCTTCTTCGCCACCGCAGCTTCATTAATATGAAAAAAAGAGACACAACATATTTGTAGTCTCTCTTGGCTAGATGATAATCTATCCCGATCACTATGTGGTTTACACAGTGTAAAAGCAATTTCATGATGGGGAATAAGATTCACCTTTAACACCAACGGCTACAGAAGGAGACAGAAAGTGTGCGTGGCCGTTGTGCTGACTGCAGCTGGAGCATCATGATGCGAAGCTGCACGTCCTCCTTGGCCAGCCAGCCGGACCACGCTGGCACCAGCTCCGCTGACTCGGACACTGCCTCAGTCAGAGTGAAGCCGCCAGGCTTCGCCTCATATTGTCTGTTTTCTTGCCACAAGTTTCTCTCTTTGTTCTGCATTTTTTAGGTTTATATGATGTGTTTAGAATCAGAGCATCATGTAAACGTGTGTTCTCGCTTTTTATTCTATAAACAAAGTGTTTGGTCGATTTAAAGAATATCCACATGGGGGTGTTGGTTTTAATGAGACAATTAATGCTACTTAATCCTATATTTGCTGCCTTTTATGAAAAGAAGTGATATGTCCTAAATTTAGTTTTAATACTTCTTAATACTCCTCTAGGGTTGTTACAATATTAAAATTTCAAACTCGATGCCGACTATATAAGGATGGTGCTCGATACAATGTTCATTTTTATTGTGCATCTAATTCTGGGCTTGGACTGAGTGCAGGGCAGATAAGCAAAGATCACCATAGTCGAAGTGGAAGCGGCCCATGGACATGGAGGAACATCTGGTCTGAAGGAACAGAGCAACATCTGGTCTGATGCAGAAGAGAAACATCTGGTCTGATGGAGCAGAGGAACATCTGGTCTGATGGAGCAGAGGAACATCTGGTCTGATGGAGCAGAGGAACATCTGGTTTGATGGAGCAGAGGAACATCTGGTTTGATGGAGCTGAGGAACATCTGGTCTGAAGTCACAAAGGAACATCTGGTTTGATGGAGCAGAGGATATTAAGTGAAGGTGGACTCATGCCACGAGATCTCGCATTGTATTTCTTGTTTAAGTGAAAAGCTGCTGCGGGTATACAGCAGACCAAGTCAGGCCAAACACAATTTCAGCGTCAAAGACGCGCGTAACACCCAAAGTTGGGTCAACTAAATGTCAGAGCTTCACGTGAGAAATCTGAGAAAATGTTACGACTTTATCAATTAATAAGCTGAGCCGGGCGTCTCCACGCCGTGTCTGCAGGTAAGTCAGAATCGTTCTGTAGCTGCACGCTGATGAGCAGCTTCCAGCGCTGTTTCCATCTCAACCGGGTGGGCGCGCAGCGATACATTCCTCCGTTGTTTACTGGAGTTTACTGCACTTTATGGACTTGATGTTTTTCAGTCATTTGCCTTTAAAAACAAGAAATATGCATCACTTTCACCAAGATCTGTAGTGTGGGTGATGGACTGGCCCAGTCAATTCCAGGGGAATGTTACAAATACTATTTTAGCATGTCTGTGTGTGTAATAGTTTTTTTATGTAAATACACTGCACTGTAAATACTGTCACATACTGCAATATATATAAAAAAATAAAAAAATAAATAAAAACAAGAAATATTTTGATTTTATTTGTAGAAAGAGTTTAACTTTGAAACACTTGCTCAGGATGCAAGTTAAAGTTTCTAACATTTCTAAATGCACCTGCAATGTTTTAACTTGAATAAAGAAGTAAGGTTTTTTTTAAGTCACATTTTTTCATAAAAAGTAATGTGGAAATATCGTCTCGTTCTCGTGGATCCAATATCGTGTATCGCCTCAGCTCGCCTCGTCTTGTGAGTTGAGTGTATTGTCACACCCTTATTGACTAGTACACCCAGCAACGCACCACATTTATACTGGATAGTTCTGATAAAACTTCAGTTGCAGTCATTTTGGATTTTACAGGCAGAACAGCTGCAAATATCTACAAATATATCCAAAGTATGAATAAAGAAAGGACAGCAAATGGACACTATTAACAACAAGTTTTGTTTTTGCAGAGCAAACTCAGGTTTGACACTTTGATTAACTACAGTTCACACTGCCAGGCCGCCACAGTACAGCAAACATTATCTGTGATAGTGTTAAATAGGCTTTTTGTGGAGAACAATCATGAACTCCAAAACCTAGAGGAGGTGGGGTTCATGCAGATAAAGCGAGGTTACAATCTCCATATATGTTCAGTTTGAGTTACTTGACTCTCAAAGATTTAAACTGACCCTACAGGCTGCATAAAGATGAATTTATTAATGATGCCGTGAGATGCCGTTTGATCAGGCAGCAGCCAGAAACAATTGTTCTCCACCTCAGAATCCACAGATTCCTTTAGAGACCGTTTAAGATACATTTTAGCTCAGTTTTGATTCTGTGTTGTATTTTGTTGAGTTTAGTCTCGTTTTCTCACCTGTCTAAGACTTGCCTTAGAAGTTCTGCTTGAACACATCCGCCATCGTTGACTGGGACTCCTCCCATCCGTCAGATGGATGTTTACCCCTCTGGCAAACAGAAGCACAGCATACGGTGCAGAACTGCCAGGTTCTGTAAGGGCCTTGTCTCCCTCAGGCCATTTAAACCGCACTATCAGAGGTTGTTTCACTTTCAGCACACCTGAGTGGAAATGTGTGCTCCATTATTCAAACTTTGCTGTTGTGCACAAATACTTAGCAGCACGGAAAAATGGTTGCGTTAGGTGTACAAGACAGGGAGTTCACAGCTTTTTCAGCAGCTGAATGAGCTCAGGACACTCCCAGTCCAGCCTGCTAGCATGCTAACAGCTAATTAACCTGATACAAGCTGGTTTATTGATTTCAACCATCATGCAAGTAGTTTAGCAAGCCAACGAACATGATTAGTTCATTATTGTGGCCCTGGGAGGATAATTAATTTAAAAGCTCGTGGTTCATGCTAAAACAGGAAATTAAATTGATACAAGCTATTTATTGACTTCAACAATTTAGCAAGTAGTTGTTAGCATGCTATAACAGCTAAGTACCATCACACTGGTTGAATTGTTGATTTCTACCGTCTAGCTAGCAGTTTTGCAAACTAGCATGCTGTTATGGCTAACAAGTCCAATGTTAGCTGAATTGTTGAAATCTCAGATGATGGCTGAATGTCTGATTCCAACGATCATGTGTGGCATCAACTTTAAACCGAAGCAGCAAAGCGTGTGTGCGTGTGTTGCACTGAAAACGAGCAAACCAGGGAAAGGACAAAAGCCAGAGACTTGAGACGGAGAATCTGGCTCCTGAGCAGGAACCTGTTTATGTAAAACTTAATCTCTGTTAAACTGCTGATAGATTGGCTTCACAAACGCACACACGCCCCCCGTATGTGGCAGCGCTTATCATACAAACACAACCCTCTCTCACTCATTTGTACACCCAGACACACACAATGCAATACAGCATGGTGCAGTGGCTGAGTTGCAAACACATGCACACGCGTACACAGTTTCAGCGGGGAGAGAACCTATTTAAATGCTAAGTAAGCGTTCTCCCTTTTGGGGCAATGTCATTATACAGCCGATCTCATAAGCAATGCCTCACAACTGGATTTGCACATGTAGAACTTAATTACAAGCGACCAGGCTTCTCTCTGCGTGTCGTATTCATGGGAGTATTTCTATTGAGAAAGTTGGGATTGAAGCTATTACCTTGCATATGTGTGTGTGTGTGTGTGTGTGTGTGTGTGTGTGTGTGTGTGAGATTGGGAACCATTATGTCCTATATTTGTGTGTCTTCCTGCGAGTGTGAGAGTGTGTGACAAACATATTCTTTCATTCTCCCAGAGTGTGTGTGTGTGCAATAAATCTTGCTAGCATATTATTTCATAGGGGTCCCAGTGGGCATGGCAGTGTCAATAGAGCAGGTTTTACTGGAAATATCAGAGAAAATTAACTCCGTGCACCAGTGTGTGTGTTTCCTGCAGAGACTGTTGGAAGAAACTGGAACTCATTACAGTTTCTTTTAGGATTTATGGGAATTATATTATATTGATAGTAAGGTTTTTTTTAATTTAAGGAATAAATTTAATAGCTCATTATGCGTAAAAGGGATGATACTGTTTGTTTTAGTATGCAAGTGTGTGCTTCCCAGTGGGGGTATTGGCAGTTGTTATTGAAATGAAACATAATGTCAACTTGTGTCTTGAAGCTGATCTGGTTTAATCACGCTCAGGGATTTGGCCTCGTGAAGTGCAACAGTTCTACTTTTTTCCGTCTCTGTTTATTTCAGAGTGCGGTGCAAAATGAGTTGGCACCGTTCCCGCCTCAAGAACGGAGAGTTGTAGAAATGGGCTCCCTAATGGGGCTCAAGCCTGCTACACGGCTTTATTCCTATTATAAAGACAAAAGTGTCCTGTTTGAAATTTTAACTTAAAGAAGTGAGTCCAGTCAGAAGAATTGGTGTTGTCATACATAATGGTGACATGAGTCGATAGACCAATTACACCTCTGACTTTATCGGGCTCCTAAAAGCTGAATTATTAACAGTGTGCATTCATTTAAAAGCCCTGCGATGGAGAATCAAAGACATGAAAAGTAAAACCAACATTATTGAGATCAGGCTGAACGTTTTTAGTTTTATTAAGGTTAAGTGATCTCTTTTGATTTAATATGAAAAGGTCCTTAACCAATGATATTAACCAAAAATCAAAGTATGCCTGCAGCAGTGTTGTTAAGTTTTTAATAAACCTTTTACAGCATTTTCCAACAAGAAGATGCAACGCACACACATCTGGAACTGAGGTTAATGAGGGCTATAAAACTACTAGTAGGAGGGAAAGCAAAGCTCTAAAGAGCTCACCGCAAATTTCTAAGTCAACAATTAATCAGTTTAACTATCACAGTTCATTTTCACCTCCAGCTCTCATTTTGACCCTTAATTGGGACCTTTGCCATCACATTTCTACCCCATTAGCCTCAGTAGTAGAAGTGTAGGGCAGTGTCTCTCAAATGGAGAAAATAAAGGGGATAACTCATCATATTGTTTATATCTTTCCTATTTACTGAAATAGATCTTGTATCAGTTATGAGCTAAATCAGTTTAGGTGCTCAGGATTACTGCACACATGTGGAAATGTTTATTTATGTAAATTTAAAACAAGTCATAGATCATCATGGGAAATACTGGATTTTTTAGTGCTTTGTGAATTTGTAGACCCATTCTTATCTAAGCTGTGATGAACGTGTAAAAGAGTTTGTATTAAATTAAACATTTTAATAAAATAACAAATTAAAAGTAAAATATAGTTAAAATACAAAATAAAAATGTAATGTATAATACAATAGATTCATTTATTATGATTATAAAATGTATTTAAAAACAAATGTTAAATATAATTTATTTTATAAAGA
>JAVQJG010143293.1:0-42428 GCA_036024015.1 Craterocephalus amniculus
CTAAGCCCACAAAGTTTATCTATATTGAATCCAAAGAAGCTTCTTCTTTGTCATCATAATGAGGCAGCAGCTATCTCTGTGCCAGTCAAGCCTTTATACATAAACACACACTCAGGCACATTCACTGAGAAATTCACACAAGCTCACTGCACACACAAAGAGCAACACTCCACCAAATCATCTTTCATCTCTTTGATCACTTTGAATTATTGTCACGGTCAAGTGTGAATGGAGGATAGTTGGAGCGTTTTGAAGCTGTGCACACATTTAAACTTTCATTTATGTGGTTTAGAATATCACTGGGTTTAAATTAAATATTACTCTTAAAGAAAATAATGCAGTTGGGAGGTATGATAACGACACTATCCACATTTGTCCTCTGAAATTGGATTAATTGTTCCTAGGAAAGACTGCCCGATAAGAACAACCACAGAGGATGGGTTTCTTTGAAAGCCAAAATATACGATTGTTATTGATCATCTAATCGATAATGAGCTTCTCCTTAGATTTCACATGCCTGTTTTGGGAGAGGGGCGAAAAAAAATTTAATCCTGCTTCTTCTGTGTGGGTGGTTTGATTGACAGTGGAATAATTATTCTTGGCCTACAAATCATTCCCTAACAACAGTGTTTTTTTCCTTTTAATCAAACATGTTGGCTTAATGATGGTCTGAAATTTAAAAAGAAAAAGTTTTTAAAATGAATAGCTGCTCCGTGCCACAATGGGTCCTTCTATAAGAACCAAACATGTCATAACTATTCTTTTCTTTTTCTTTCTTTTTTTTTTTTTTATTTTTTCTGCAATTTACAATTGCTCACCTGCAGAAGAGTGGCAACAGAAAGAAAGCTGCCCTCTAATCCACTCTAATAGGATTGTGTGGGATTTCACCTTCCTCATTGCTCCCTCCATCTCTTAGAGCCTCAGGCCTGCTGGCACAGGCTGATAAAAACACACCCGCCTAACACCTAAGTGCAAGCTAATATTAGCATATATTTTGCAACACAGTGTAGAAATACAATGCATACCCACACACATTTATTTCATTTTTTTTTCCTTGTTTCCTGCTGTTTATATATTTGTTGGTAGATTTGCAGCATTGCCGTGAGATGGAGGACGGCACAGCTCTCTTATGGGGCTCCTACATTGCCTGCTGATAAGGTGGAGGCATCGCTGTACATAAATCGCAAAGGCAGTAGCTCTGCTGCGCGGCGAAAACTCCCTCTCACACATCTCAGCTCATCAGCTCATGGAGTGTTTATTTCCGGTTATTCTTTTTCTCTTGATCTTTCCCCACATACTGTACAGTATCATTTCCATAAATTATTCAACTAATTACATAATATCTTACCATTTAGATTACTTACTTACAAAGTGAGGCTACTCAGCAATAGGAAAACAGATGTTTAATCCTGCAATTATGGCCAAGATGTGCTTCCATGTCTCCTGGGTCTGACTTACAAGAGTAAACAGTAAAAATGAAGCAGTGTCATTTACAGAGAGCATTAAAATGAACAAACATATTTACATGTGTGTTGTGTTTTGGGGTTTAACATGAAGTTATTTTTTTTTCTTTATCCAAACGATTTATAAAAACTTGTTATTTCTGTATTTGATCTTGCATATATATAAATGAGCTCATTAGCTGCCTTATGTAAATACAGAATGCATTGTTTACACCAAACTTCATATACTGAACACTGCCTGCTCATGAGTGGAGTTTTTATGCCCCAATTACCTGCTGTGTGCATGCACATTGCCAAATGAGATCGATGAGTGAAAAAAACAATGGAAACAATATTTTACCAGATATCTCCAGAGATGCATTTAGATTAAATCCTTTTTTATAAAAAGCTCACCTGCAGCACAGACCTTCTGTAACAATGCAGGTATACATTAGATTCACTTTGCAATGGATTACGTTCAGTTTCTCTGTCCAGTCTGAAAGTAATTTCTGTGTGTGAGCAGTGTTTGTGCTGATGCAGACCGAGCTGAGCTGCATATTGGGAGCCGGAGTTGTCTCTAGTCTCAGATCAGAGTGTTGGCCCTCAACGTTTTTTTTTGTTTTTTTTTTGTTTTCTGTCTCACTTCCACTGTGTAATTATGCCACACTTGCCTTTTTCAGTAATTAGAACTGCAGTCATTCTACACATCTGCTGGTTCCCTAATAGAGAAGACAACAGCTTCTGGACACCATTTGGAGGCTGTGCTGCTTGGTATTTGTAGCCCACAGACACGCAAAGACTAAATAATTCACACTGATGTCTGATGGCATATAATCAGTCAAATGGGCTTTTATTAAAGCATGAAAACTGATCAGTTTTCTTTAAGTTTACCACCTATGTACATTGGCTTTTGCACAAATTGAAGGCTGGATGCAGAGAACTCTAATCAACAAACTGCTGGCAAACAAAATGGCTGACCTGAACTGAGAGAAAGGGAGCATTGTGTCTGAGGAGCAAATGAGGCAAGTGATGATGAGAGAGTAAATTAGAAGCTGTCGATACTGTGAGACACTTCTATCAGAGCCAAGGCTGTTGGCGGGGGAGGCAGATATGCAGCTGCTCAGGGTAACAAAGGGCCCGTTTGGTGTATTGCTTCATTAAGACACTGGGTCTTGTCAGCTCTGCCTGGATGGCCCATTCTGCTCCACAACGTAGGGCTCATGTATCACTTTGGATTTAGAGGAAGTGAGCATGGCAGAGGAGGGGGCAGAAGGGTGTGAGTGACACTGGTCGACTGAGCATTCGTGGCATAATGTTACCAGCCCAGGGGGTAGAACTTTACCTCAACCATGAATTGATGGGCTCCTGCCATGAAGAGCGAGGGTGGTTGCTATGGCTGCCTTAGGGCCCCGTCATGATGAGGTGAAGGCTTATCTTTTCGAAACAGTGAGAGGGTAAAATATGGTGGGTTACCATACAGTATGAAGCAGGGGCAGATATCTTCATTCACAGTTTCTATTAAAATATTGATGGGTGAGAACTGCCTAAAGAAAAGTCTTAGAATATGTCTTAGACATAATAAAGTTTCAGTGTCTAATGTGAAAATAGGGAATGAGTTGAATCCAATAACTGAATTTTGAACTTAATTTTGGTTAAAGCACTACCAGTCATCATCCGAAAACACGTTATTATTATGTTTAGATGGTAAAAGGTTCTATTCAAATTAAAGACAAACCAAACAATGGAAACTCTGGCACTACAGGGGCTCTTTATAACTTTATTCTTGTTTATTTATTTATTTATTTATTTTTTGCATTGACTATCATGCACCCCACTTATCCTGTATGCTTGAAGCGAGGTAATGGTGGTGGATATTGACTGTAGTTAGCTACAATTGCAAATTAACTGCTAGATAATATCAAACCCGATTCACAATTCAGATATTTAAATGGATCACCATTGCAGAATAGCACATAGCCTACTGTACTCTCACATATTTTCTGTCCATCAACATTCCCAGCAACTTCTGATGTGTTTTATTGGTCACCTAACTTGATTACAATGACAGTATATAACATGTGTTCATATTGGGCCCCAAATGTGAAACACACAAACATTGTTCCTGCACCATATATTACATATTTTCTTAAAGGGATCTGTATTCATACTGTACAAAAAAAGTTCAGCTGTAGCAAAGGAGAGACTGCAAATCATGTAGATTTAGCCAATTTCAGTCTGCATGCCTTTTTTTTTTGTTATTTATTTATTTTCTTAATTTGCTAAGAAAAAAACGAAGAGAAGCTCCTGATGGTCGTATTAGTTTACATTGAACTTTCATCAAATTTGTTTAACAATAACAGTAATACAATTTTAATAGAATTTGTGTTTTATGATGTGTCAGAGCTTTTTATTACACTGTATGCAAGATATAATTTCATGTTCTGCTCTGCACCCAGACAACCTAAATAGTCATCCAGAAACCACCCGGTGAGATGCCGCTGCTTTACAAAAATATCAGGACATAACAGATGTGATTGGGTCTCGGCTTTGCTGAAGTACTTTGTCTCCTTAAATACTCTGAAATCCTTATGCCAGTCGAAATAATGGAAATAAAAACTCACAATCTGTATTCATAAAGCAGAAACATGATTTCACTGTTGTGTGCCTTTAATCTACCCTCTGAATTTACTTTAAAGTCTGATAAATTCTTACATTCTGTAGTGCAATTATCCCTTGCACAATAATGACCACAAATCATCTCTCTTCCCGTTCTTTTCCCGTTCTCTTCCCTCCGTTAATCTGATCACTTCATACTGTACTTGCCTTTAGGTCTGACTATGTTTCCTCTGTTCTTCTGTGTTTATTAGGTTTTGTCGCTCCTATAATTTTGGTGCCTGTATCTTATACCCTTTAATAAGGATGACCAATCATGGGGGCAAGCAGCAGTGCCCCACTTTTAGTCACCACTTAATTTAATTACATCAAATTAGCAAGGCAGGGAGAGAGGGGGCTGGGAGGGGATTAATCCTTTGCAGCTTATGTAGGCAGGTTGGACACTGTCAGCTGTCCTATGCGAAATTGCTGCTTGGGGATTGTCTTCATTAGAAGGAGCTTAAGGCTCACAGGTCACTGGATATAGTTAAAACAATACTGTGGAAATAGGCTAATTAGAATATTTGCCTCGTCTAGCCAGAAGACCAAGGCTGGCTGTATGATAACTTTACTTCCTTCTTTTCCACATAAAACTTGTTTTTTTTATTGCTTCAGTGTTTCATTATTTGTCTGAGCAATTCTAAGTATGAGAAATTCTTTCATCAATATATGATTATTATCCCAGGATTGAACCACTAAATCTTTTCTTGACAAAAAATGAAATGTTTGTAAACATTTCTGGGCTATCTTCAGTTCTAAACATTACCTACACCGTATCTACAGAGTAGAGAAGACTGTTTGGCCATGAAGTGTAAAAGTTTATTGCAGCTATGGTGCATGTATGCCAATATGAACAGACTTATTAAGCCAACACAAAGTAAGCAGGCAGTCTGAGTTGATTTAGCACCCCTGTCCATTTCTGCTGACTGCAAAGAGAATAGCTCAGCTCCAGCCTTCTGATAAAGACTGAAGGAAGGAATTATTACTTTAAAAAGAGAGATGTGTGGAGTGAAGAAGAGCAGAATGTGGTCATTTAGGTACAAGTTCCATGGATGACAGGGTTACAACAGTTTACAGAATATTAAATTGCCCCACTCATAATTACAACAATAAATGCTTTGACTCTGATGACTGCAAACCTGAGACCAGGATATCATGTTTATCGTGAATGATTAGAAGTTTGGTTTGCTGTCAGCTCTGTCATGTAATCTGCAGGAATGTTCCAGCTTCAGTCTGTGATGAAACCTTTTCTCATGCCGGCTCGTTCTTTTCTCACTGTCTGTCCCATTATAAAGGAGGCAGTTGTTTGTGTTGGAAGAGGATTAAGACAAGTCAACAATCCATAGTCTTTTTAGTCTCCCAAAGGGCTGCTCATACAGCAGTGAAGGTAGAGAATGGCTTTTACCAGGATCAACGCTTGAGAGCAAGGTTTAGATTGTTGAAAGGACTATACTGCAATGGAACAATGAACTGATATAGAAATAGAGATTGGATTGGGGGCTGGCCACAGAAAGCTGGCCGTACCCACTATACCTTTCTGTCCTGTTCTCATTGTCCAACTGAATTTCATTCATTTGCACCCACGAGACAGACAGCCAGAGGCTGTGCTATGACTGCTGCCTCCAAACAACTGCACTAAAAACTGCTCTCATATTTCTCAGAGCTGCCGCTGTCCTCTGCACTGAATTATCACTGCATACAGAAAATGCCAGTTAAAAATGACAGGCAATTAATCACCTATGTCAAAGTCTTTAGTAACACAAGACAGGAAGGTCTGTTTTACCTGTAGGCATCTCTCTTTTTTTGTATTTTTCTTTGTGTGTGTAGCAAAATTTGCTTAAATAATTTCATACGTGAACTTGCTAAACACTGCAAGTGCTTGAAAAATATCACAAAGTTATAAAAACTGGCTTGGGTTATAACCATTTTGTGCCACAAAGCACACAGAATACAAAGGATACTTACCACAAAAACATTTCTCAAGAGGCAATGTGGAACCCATTTACATAGGGTGCAAAACTGCCACAAGCAAATGTATATCACAGAATTTAATTAGGCTGGAAGATAAAGGATGCATTATTGCTCTGGCGAGCTACAATTTAAAATAAAGAGATAAATAAATGATTGACTGCTATTATGTTAAAAGCCAGATTTAAGCAGCAGCCAGATCCAGGAACTGTGTGGCTATGGGAAAGGTGCATCCACCAGCATGTCTCTGATAGGTTCTACAGCCACATGTGCTCATACTTTGAATGAAGGGGAGGGGGATCTTTTTTTTTTCTTGCTTGAGGGAATTACATCAAAGTCAAATTGGCCTACATATCCACAAATGGATTTTGTAGGTCTGTGAGCAGGATCTGTATATGCACACATGATTTAGTAAAGTAGCGCAAAATGTGGCTGCAGCCCATCGCACACAACTGCTGACAATTTGTATGTTGACTGGAATTGAAGAAAAAAACATCTCTAATACAATGGCTTTTCTCCTGCTACTAAAGCTGTGAAGTTCACAGCATGTTGCCAGAACACCAAACAGGCAGAGGCAAGACAATCCTTGACAGAAGAGTCACCTTGCTAACACAAAGCCTCACCGTGTGCTGACAGGAGAGCACAATGCTTACAGTCAAGGACGATCCAGGAAGGCATCCTGTGGTTTGCAGAAGGAATGTTTTACATTTACTTAAACAACAGTAAGCAAATCAGAAAAATAACTAGTATAAACATTATAGGTAACATGGTATATACTACTAAACTTTAACAGATAAAGGAACGATTTATGCATACACATCACATTAAATTCCCTCTGAATATATCCTGATCCTCTCCACACTTGTCCAGAACAGTAAATGTCTGTGTAAAAAAAAAAACATGATATTTTTTACAATATGTTCAGTGGCCATGAACTAGCGTTCACCTGTTAAAACCCTGTTTTGTTTTTGTCCTGATTTTGTCCAAATAACTACAAGACTGGCGGAAAAAAAACAATATAACGCTCTAGTTCAGACAAATAACCCACTGGCATTTGAATAATCAAATTGTGTTTTTGTAGGTCGTATATCCTGAGATCTGAATAATATTTCATACAGTTTGTCTTCTGGGTGAAAAAATGATACTGTGGATCAAACAAGAATCTCTGGTCTGCGAACTAAAAAACTGATAGATATCAGTGTCTAGGCATCATTATTTTGGATCATGGGGTGTGATGTACCATTTAATTATACAGTGATGCTGTGACAATGGAGCTCCTTCTCAACTGTCTCAGTAATTCACAGCTTTGCAGTTGCTGCCAAGTTAGAACATGCAGCTAAAAAGACATCTAATTAGCTGTTTCCAGGGTTTTGCTCATAACCCAACTTTCTGTTTACTACTTAATCTCTTCAACTACTAGACCGTTTAATTGTCCCAATAGGTAAAATATAGTCAAAGTAAAAAATAAATAAAAAATTGACCATGTTGACTCATAAATTTCCCTTTTGCCTCTAAATCTTCTGGAGCATTGATCGTAAATAGTTTGTCTACCAGATACCAGCAGCACTCGATTGGACTGTGCGGTGTCCTCATGATTTGTGCTAATGATTTCTCTGAAAACTGAAATGGTAATGCGATAGACATCATTAAGCTTTTTTTAATTGTGCACCTCCCAGGAGGCCACACAAACCCAATATAAACATAGATGATCCTTTTCCTTAATATAGTTTTGTCCTTTTACACAGTTTGAAGATGTGCAACAAGTAGCAATTATTGTAGCTGTTCATACACTGATCCAAGCTGCTATTACAGATGGGGGGGATTTCATATGGATAAGACAGGTTGTTCTCATGAAGTTTTGTTTCTGTTGATTAAAAAAAACTCATAAAAGTCTAGTGTAAAACTGAAAAAGCAAAGTCTCACTATGAAGACTGTGTTGAGAAACAGTTTTGAAAGGAGGTTGTTTGACTTTGAAATTCTGTTCAGAAGACTTGTGGAAATGATCAAAAATTAATTTCAAAAAGCAATACTATATGCCACATCTTTGGCGATCTATTTTGGCACCCCAGTCATTACGGGAATCTGTGGCAGCAGATAGAGAAATGCAAGTGCTAGTTGCTGTCAGAAAACGGATCTATAATGTCATCTCTCCTTTTCACATTTCCATCACAGCTATATAATTATGATTGGATTCCTCCCCAGTTTCTCGGCAGAGGTGGTAATATGAAGCGCGTTATGATGGCTGTTTTGGAGGTTAGAGGAAAGACAGTCTGTAATTCTGACCTTAGCTGAGCAGTTCAGTCAAATACACTGCCTGGTTTGTGTATCCTCCTCCTCCCACAACTGCTCCATGAAGGCAGAGAGCCAGTATGTTTTCCTCTGTTTACACCTGCCTGTCTCTTAATATGATCCAGCCATCATTTACTAACCGTCTAGTGCTTATTGCTGGTTTACAATATGCTGCTTTTTCATTGCAGTATAAATAGATGTAGACACTGAAAAGCCAATGCCGAAGGTGCTCCAATGTGCAGCCCATGTTTGCCATTCTGCAGTACCACTATCCCAAACACCTCTTAAGCCAAATGTATTAGAACTCCTGGGAAGGTGCTACATTTTTAATGAAAGCAGAGTGTTTGATCTGCCAATGTTTATCTTCTTTGATGTTAACTGACACAGCAGAGAGCAGCCAGCTCCCGGTATAGTCCAACATGAGGACAGATTAATTCATTATCCTTTAACAGGGGATGTTTGTGGTTAGGGAGTTCATCCTAGAGGCCTGATCCAGGATCCTCAACAGCCTTGAAAAACACTTTCCGATGCATCAATGCTTGGTTTCTGCACCTAACCCTAACCCTAACCCTCTGGGGAAATGCATTTGAATACAAGGGATGCAAATGCATCTAGGAATATATGAAGCAAGGAAATCTTGATTGCAGTCAGTTTCATAGGTCTTGCATCAAAGCTTTTGCCTTCACACATTTATTTTGTACCTGTACCTTCCCGTTTCTGTAAAAAAAAAACACACACACACACATACACATATATTGGGCAAATTGGGAATAAACTACTAAACCTCTTGTTGAATTAAAGAAACAATAAACAGGCAAGAATTTCCAGGACACAACTGTATCTAATGACTACAACAGATCCATATCTGGCCCGGTGTCCCAGGAGACTACGCAAATAACAAATATGGAGCCGGTGCATAATTATTCACCAGCATTAAAGCGATACAGGCAAGTTTCTGCTGATTTCATGCCATTACACAACTGTGTAGGTGTGCATTAGCTATGTTCCTTCATGTATCTTAATCCCTTCTAGTCCCTCTAGGAGTTTTTTTACACTGATACTGAATGGATTCTGCACATGCTTAACCATATATCGGCATCACTATTATCTGCACTCACTGAATCTGTTTTGGAACTATTTAGTTGGTAGTTTTAGTTTTGTTGACCTTTTATGCCTTGGCTTGGCCATCTTGCTCTGAATTCAATTTTATAAAGATCTACACTCCGCTCTGCTTAAAAGACAAATTGTTACATTATGGTGTCTCCCAACAGTGAATAAACTGTCAGTTGGATAAAATGGATGACACATTTTATGAGTAGACCTTGGTGGAAATACACGCTTAAAGGTGCAGGGCATTCCAATGCTGACATAGTTTAAATGTACTTAATTATAATAAGCTGGAGCAGGGACCCAGTGTCAGGCAGTTTGGGGGGGGGGGACTTGCAGATGGCGACAACAGCCCAGAGTGAGGTACATGAATTGCTCTGGGATGGAGCCAACAACAGATCTGCATTAGTGAAACAAGAGGAGTTTGTAGTTGTAGCCGCCAGACTTCATGAAAAAGAAATGATGCCTGCTTTGCAAATGTATCTCCCATAATGTCTTTTCCTTTGTCAAAGTCATCAAGCTCCATGGCGCTTTATCCATTAGGAGAACAAAAATGCTGAGTGTTATCATCATTCAGTTTTAACAAATGCGAGTGGTGCTTTATGAAAACAATAAATCCCATCATAGATCTGAATGTCCCCACATCATTTGATAATTGCGCCCTTGTTAATTAATGATGCGCTTCTTTTTGGAAAATGGTTGACAGTATCTATTGACCCAAGTGAGAGAATGGATATAGAAGAGAGAGTTGAGAGTGGGTTGGCTCACTTTAATCACAGCCCCATAAAGCAAAGCCAGCGAAGAAGAAACAGAATCATCTAAATGAATGTAACATTTATCGATTGTTTTATATCCTTGTGAACTGGTTTACAAGGAAATTTCAGAATTAGAGTCAACATGATTTATAATCTATTGTTCAGGCTGCGGCCCAAAAAATATTAACACACTGTCTCTGCCTCTGTTTCTGCCTCTCGCTCACACTCGTATGTCTGAATACACAACTCACCAGCCGAGCTCCTTGACTAATTTTTCATGAAGATAGTTGTTTTTATGCTAATCTGACAGCTGCATCCATTCTCAGGCTTTTTCTCGCAGGCTTTTCTTTCCCAATCACACATTCATGTTCTCAGTCGGACACACATAGATACACTCTCAGTATCTTGGTAAAAAAAAAGGATTAAAACGCCACCCCGATCTTAAAACATGAGACGAGAAACACTTTTAATAGACCATTGAAATGACAAAGATTCATTTTCAAGCATCAGTTTGACGGAGTTACTGTCATACTGCTGGAAGGCTCTTTTCTCCTTAAAAGCCGGGTTATTGGAACATCTCTTCCATCTACCGGGTCATGTTTTAACCTTTAATATAGCTGCTTAGGACAATGAAGTGATGCAGACAGACAGGAAATAGCTGGTGTGGAGGTTACAAGAAGGGCATAATTGGACTACTCAGTCAATAATGCTGTTGTGTGCTTTGAGGTCGCTAATGAAGCGCAAGAGAAGAGGAGGTGCCCGTTTGGGATGCTTGTTACCTGGGCACCGGGGGGCACTCCGGCAAAGTCATAAGCAATCACTTTAGTCTCTTCCCTATAGAGGTGAAACAGGCAACAGCAGTAAAACTGCGTAATTGTTCGGCGTTATAAGGCAAGCAGCATGTCCACCTGTCTCCCTCGTTTCTGCTGAACTTTCTTCCACTCATGAATTGGCATGAATGTACTTAAACTCTCAGATGAGGCTGAGAGCTGTTCTGGAGAGATATGTTGCTCAGTGCTCCGCAAACTCATTACTCAGCACAATATGAGTCTCCAGACTGACGGTGCTCCAACCGTAGAGCCCCGTTGCCAGACTTGCTGTGTTAATAATGCTTCAGTGTTGACAGTCAGGGGTTTACTCCCGGTACATGGTTTTGATTGCAGTTGTTCAAATGTTTGTCTTCTTTTTCTTTCTTTTTTTCCTCCAGCGGGAACAACATACATTTTTGGGCGAGATGGTGGACTGATCACATACACGTGGCCGCCAAATGACCGTCCCAGCACGAGGGCAGACCGGCTAGCCATTGGTTTCAGCACGCACCTGAAGGATGCTGTCCTGGTGAGGGTGGACAGCTCCTCTGGACTTGGAGACTTCTTGAAGCTCCACATCGTAAGTGATGCCCTTAATCATTTACATGCTGTCGAATGCAAAAGGCAAGCTCTACACCTTCAGAGAGGAAATTTATACCTTTATGTGGCAGTGAGGATCAACACACCGGTTTATACAACAGAAACACTGTTGTTTGGTTATTTGATTAATTGGTGGCTGTCAATCAATTCAGACAAAAAAAAAAAGCCAACAGGTACCTAATAAAGGTTTGTACTGTGCATCAGTAACCAGATTCAGTAACTCTGTTACAGAAACTTGATAGAATATAGAAATCCAATAGATATAAGTCCAAGTTTTCTTCACTTTATGATGGAGCTCGTCGCCATGAAAGAAGGAAACATTGCCAGTACAACCTCTTTACAAAGTACAATGTCAATATTTGCAATGACAATGATGTCACGCTCGCTCACCCGCTCTTCTCTATGTGTTATTTTCCAAGAGGGAAATGGTGCAGTAATAAGGGCAGGTTCCACAGTGCATCTGTGACCTGGACATAATTCGGCTGGCAACCACACAACCTTCCTCTCTCCAGCGCCCACTCACTGACAACAGCGCTGATTCTGGCCAGCAGCATACAGGAACATTGCACACGTACACATCCAGGAAAGCTTCAGACCACAACATGCACCAACATGAAATTGGTCTTGAAGTTTGTTTCAACCCCAGCTGCCCACACACCGAGACACGCAATACAGTAAGCATGCAGTGACATAAGCAGGCCTTTCCTGAGGACACACAGCAGCTGTGATGTTGCTCCTATCAGACATATTTGTACCTCACTCGGTGTGGAAGTTATGTTTTTATTTACTTATTGCTCCCTCTTTGCCATATTTTGATCTTAAGTTCTAGGGGCCAAGGGGCCCCGACCCCCATACTTCTAAGTAGTTGACCTCTTAATAAGGATACAACCTACTAGTATTTCATGCAGATCGTTTTTAATACATTCCAAACAGGGCACAGAGCACCTGTTTTAAATCACTTGAACAGGGATGCACAGGAAAAAAATTCCCTTATAGACTTGTTTAACATTGATCATGCTACATGCCTTCATTTCAGGCTTCTTTTAATGGAAATTGCCTGACTTAGAAGCTTTTTCCATCATAGGGCTGAACTGATACCAAAATACATTTGGTTCTCAAATGAACATTATGTTTCTTTTTAAGTTTGCACTTCTTTGCAAGTCATTTAAATATCAAGTAGCAAATTACCATCTGAGCCCTTCTGACTAAAGGTAATGATGAATTCTTTGAAATAGTACTGCAGCGGTGACAAATATGTCAGAGGACTTTCGAGCATGATTCCTTGAAACATTTATGTGTCTGCCATACTTTCGATTTCATGAGATTACATAAGATTTTACTATCACTTTACGAACACCACAGGTAATAGAAAATGAAGGATTTTCTTTGAAAAGACATAGGTAATGGAAACACCAGAACTTCCTCGAAGCTTATATGCTAAGTTTTATATTCACGGTGAACTACTAATTAATGTTATAGGTCAGTAACATTTGTCACTCAGACAAAAGACATAAGAAAGAGCTTGCAGGTATGTTATAACAAGGCAATAAGATCATGCAGCTTACAGCAGATGGACACGTAGCCTTGTTGATAAAATAAGTAGCATGCCATTGACATTTTACAGGGGGAAAGTGTTGATAAGGCATGTTCTTACAGCAGGGGCAGTGAGAATCCTCTCTCCTCTCGCATCAGCAGTCACTCTGAATGCTCCCTCTTATCTAATTATTTCTGCACATTAATCTGGAGGCTTTGTGAAATTTTGCATTCCATTAGAAAACGAAGAAGCGTGTGAAAAGAGTTTTGCAGAGAAGAGTGAGGGAGGCTTGAACAGGGGCATAAAAGTCACGCTATCGATTTGTGTTCATCTACTTATTTAAGATGAGCAAAGATGCTGTTATATATATCAATAACTGACAGTATTGATGAATGGAGTGCAAAACTAAAGCTTTGTTCTGTCAATGCCAATATAAATGAAGAACCATTAAAATATGCTACCAACTGACATTTTTAAAAGCAATTTCAACCTTGGAATTAGGCACTACGTGCACTTCAAAGGAGCCAAAATGTATTTCAACCCAGTATGAAAGATGATTAGATATACTTTTCATAAGGAGCCTTTCTTAAGTTTTATGCAGCAGCCAAATGGATGAAAACCAGAAAATTAAATCACAATATTTTATGAAATTAGAATAGTCATGATGAAACCCCTCTAGAAATGCATTCCACACTTGTGTCATCTCCTCATTAATTACACTGCAAAGGATGTATTTTACTCCACTCCATTAAACACAATGAGCTATGCAAAATTGCCACTTTGATTTGTTTCTTATGCAAAAAACAGAAGCACTCAGCTAGTCACCTGCAAAAATCTTATCTAGATGAAATGTGCCATCAGTGGTGGTATAATATGAAGCGATATAACAATACATTGACCGTGCGGGCTAATTTGATGGGAATCCGTATTGGAAGCTTTATAGTTTCATTTGCTTCTAAATAATGTGGCAGACTGTTAACTTGTGTTATCAAGTATGTTTAAACTCATTTTTTGAATTATTTAATTATTTAGAGACCCTTACTTTTCTACTCAATGCATCAAAAGGCCAGTTCTCACTTATACCTCCCACATTCCTTCCAGTTACCTCTTGTCTGAGCAGAATTGTCTCAGGAGGGGTGTGTCTCCAGCTGTATAAGATGGGATTAAGTCAGAACTCAGTATTTACCCCCCTCTTGCGCCATCTTCTGCATCCCTTTCCCCATAATCTCTCGCTCCCATTTCATGATTACAGGAAACCCAGCAGGGCTTGAAGGACGCCATCTCAGCTCACAGTCTCAAGAGGGAATTTTCTGAGTTATATGTGGAGACCATGATTTAAATGCAGCACAAAGGAAGGATGATCTTCTTCCAGCCTCTCCTTTCCATCGCAGATAAAGACAGTGACTGTGAAGTCAGCCAGCCGTCAATTTTACAACAATCCTCAGGCTCTTTACTGTAGTGAACAGGAAAAAAAGACGGGATTTAAAAAAATGTTCTTGCGGTTTCACTAATTATGATGATTCCCCACAATCCTGCTCAGATTTTCTAAGGTGAAACACATTCATGAGGCTTCTAGTGCAAGTATCCCACATGAATATAAGCCTTATCTGTACATAATAGTGTGCCCCAGCAAAGAATCTATGTATATAATTAATTGCACTGTAGCTGAAAGTCAAATCCAGGAAAATATTCAAGCCCTTATTCAAAAGAAGGAATTATGGATGTAATGATCCTTGGTGAGTCTATGTAGCAGTGTAATCCATGAGAAGAAGAATTGGAACTAAGTTTATAAGATGTGGGTGTGCAGTACATTCTCTGTAAAACATACTTAGATAGTTTCCTGAATCCTTTCTGCTCCGAATAATGTAGGGGAGGTAGATGTTACTTTCCAAGAAGTCGCTTTATCCCACACAAAATAAGTACAATGTCATTATTTTTGCCACACCAACAAGCTTGGCTGTCTGTTATTGGAAATCTGTACATTTTAGGAAGTCATTTACTTTGTGAAATGAAAGCTTTGTGTTTGTGTTCTCTTAATTTTTTTTGTTGTCAATGAGCAGCAGTGACTCTGGGCTCTCCTCAGTCTCAGGGAGGGCCCCGAGGGGCCCACAGAGCTTGTTTTGTGCTGGCACTCACTCTGCATGGGGGTTGGGGACTATTCCCAGCACTTTCTTGTTGCTCTTCCTCTAATTGCATGCATCCCTTAAAAAAAAAAAGAAAAAAAAACAAGCAATGAAGGCACTGTGGCTTAGACAGCAAGACTGTGAAGTTAATGTATTCCATAGAGCAGAGAGGATGGTGGAGGAATAATGACTCGCCGGTGCATCTCTCCCTTCGTTCCTCCTCTGGCTCACTACCAGAAAGGGGGTTCTTCTTCTGATGGAAGACACCTTTAATTGCAGTTTCAACTCCTGCTCTCTACCCTATTAATCATGTAAAATGGCCTGAGAAGAAAGAACACTAGGCCCAATGTCTAAGTATCTCCATACTCGAGTTAGAAATGTCATATTTTTGCAGTTCACCTCACTTACAGAGATCTTATTATTCACGATTGTGTGCTTCATTAGGTGAATACTGCACAGTCTAATTTGATGCTACATGTGAGATTGTTACCTGGGAGAGATGCTCCAGGTCTCACAAGAGAACCATTCTCACGCTATCCCCCATACTCTTATTAAAACACCTGCCCAGGGAGGAGATCTTATTCTCACTCACAACTCATGTTAAGGTCACTAATTACTTCTCATGCTCACTCTGCACGCAGATGTAGAACAGATCCGCATGCAATGCCCCCAGGATTTGCTGGTCTGCTTGTTGCCTGCTTAGTCAAGACACAGGTATTAGCAAACCACCCTAACATGACAGATATAACATTGTATTATTACAGAATAGTAGCATTTCATCAACTAGAAATAGAAAAGTAGAAAAGCCAAAACTTGTTGTTTACTTGACTGTGGGTGCAGCATAAGTGTTTGATTTCAAGTATGTTCATATTTGCTGGGTAGATTGTTGTGTTTGAACAGTCAGCTTTTAGTTTGGATACCCTTTTTTTTTGGTTCTATATTGCTATGGTAACAACTCCCGGACCGTACAGGACTCAGTGCTATGGTGCTGATATGCATTTTAATCAGATTCCAAAGTAGCGAGAGCATATTATTACCAATTTGAAACAATAAAGTTTCTTAAAGCCAAAGTGTACCACACACTAGTGGAAGAAAATATAAGGCAAAATGGCGTCTGCCTCCATCACAGAGCTGCAAAATGCCCAACTGTAGAGAAGCCAGGTAACTTCATGTGGAATATGAAAGGTTGAGCAAAGCTTCAGGGGAATATTTAGGTATTTAAAAGACGTTCCCTGACATTCTTCATCACTGAATTGTCACAGTCTAATGAACAAAGGGGAAGGAGTAAACACATCCATCTCACAAAGAGTTTGACGTCTCATGGTTTGTGCTGACACGAGTCAGCACAAACTTCTTCTGCTTCTGCGAGCTCCTGTGCCTCGCCGGGACAATATCTTAAGACAGGCAGAACTGCCAGCTTTCTCCACTTTCATCAAAATGGTCTGAAAGCAGCAGAGCGGGTAATCTGAGGATCATCACTGAGAAGTCATTGATGGCAGGGGGCCAAAGTTCTTTTTTTTTCAGACTTTTGTTTTAGCTCTCTGCTTTGGTTGCTCCTTCAGTTCTTAAAAAAAAAAAAAGACATGAAACAGATTTCACCGCTATTCCTGTCGCTCATTTTAAAGGATCAGTCCATCACGGAGGGCACACGACTAATCATAGCCGCCTGTGTGTCAATGGTTGATTAGTATTATCAGCCGCTGACTTTTATATTTAAATTCACGACCAGATTCCTTTCCCCTACCTCTCTGATTTTTTTATTCTCTTGTGTGCCTGACTGTCAGTAAAACCAGATCTGCCATTTGCTTGTCAGTATGTTTGGATATTTAAGTGTATTATGTGACAAAGCTAAGCCAATAACACTTCATGGTTAAGTTAATTGTGAACCTCAATAAAGAGACAGCACAAAGAGAAAAAGATTGGTGATCTCTGTTGTCTGCTGAGCTTTAATTCAGTCTCCCAACCATCAACGGAGAAGAGGAGGAGAAGGAGGAGGGGGCAGTGCTTCTATTCCCATGCTTTTCGTGCAGCTAACAGAATTTGAGGTGTAATTGTTGAAGTAGCGATGAGTAGTGGTAATAGTATGGTAATGGCGCTGGTAAATATAACATTGATTTTGTGTCTGCTGTGACTGATTGTGGCAACGGCTGTGTGAGAGAGCAAGCCTCCTCCAATCTGTTTTAGTCATAGACGGGAAAGCCGCACGGCTCTGACGGCGCACCTGACCTCAAAGAATCAGATCTCATCATCTCCATATTGAGAAAAGACCGTGCTTGAATTACCATTACTCATCTTTCAATTCCAATCATTTTTCAATTTGTTCAAGCTCTTTGCCACTACAAAGCCAAGTGGTCCATGAAGAGGAAGTCTGCGTAAGTGTGTGTGTGTGTGACAGAGGGAAAGAAAGACGAGTGTGCATGTGTATTTGAGAGGGCAGGACAATACTGTGTCTTCACTTTTATTAGTGTAACAAATCATGGTGACTACAGCTTGTCATTCCCAAAGCTGTACATCAATACATTATGGGCTTGCCTCATACAGAACAATATTGCCATTGCTAACACGAGGTAAATTCGATTTCATCGTCAATGTTACACTGTCAGGCATGTTTGCTTTTTGTGGGGGTTACAAGGTTAAGAACATCGACGTACTATTTGTTGTTATATTACAGTTGGATGGATGATTTTTAGAATTGGCTTAGGTTTCCCACAACGCCCTACTTGGATGCATTACCGTTGCCGTTCAGCCTATTTGACCATCATTTCTATCTTGAACATTGCAAAATGTTACATAGTATGAAATTATTTTCTGAATCTAAAATTTTCTATGAGTTTGTAATGTCTAAGCATAAAGTGAAAGTGGCAGGGTGAGTGTGTGTTTTTGTGCATTTGGGACAGAAACGCCGCAGCATGGAGTCACCAGAGTTGTTGACTTTTGACACAGCTGCCCCAAGCCTGAGGGTGGGATAAAAATAGCCTAACTTTTTCTCGCTCCATTACAGCGTCTCCCCCCTAACTACCACATATGGAGCTTGTTTCATGTAAAATTATTATGCACATCATTAGGCTGTTTATTTTTACTTGCTTAAGTCTAACAGAGATGGAAGAGAAAATGTAACATGTCTGCAAGAGCAGGACAAAATGCTTAGTTTATTTCATGTAATAGATTGGATTTCATTTGAAGTTGTTTACATGGACCCTGATATTCAGGAGTGCAATGCAAACAATTAAAAAAAATATTTATCTGATTTTCAGTAGTTTACAGAGAGGAAAGAAACATTGTGTTAATCTCTTTTGCAATTATATTCCCCTACATAACTCTAGCAATAGAGGAGGGCGGCAATTATAGCATTTACAGTAAGAACAACCCAGCCCTTCTCCGTTTAATCACGCTAGAGAGAATGTATAGATATGACCGTTCCTTAATAAGAAAGAGTAGCAGAAACAAGAATATTGATCTTAGGGCACAACATTAGTCATTTTTTTATGATCAGTTGAAAGATTTCAATATATCATTAGGATTAAAAAAAGCTTTTTCTTTAGGTTGCTAGGTTAATAGACATAGCCACTCTTTTAAATGTTATAGTCTGATCAAATACCTTCATGCACATCTGACTGTTATTTAGCTATATAATTTCACTACAGCCCACTGCTATAAGCATCCTTTGATTTATATATTGAATCATTCAAATATTAGTTTTCTGTAACATGTTTATAATTCAACCTGAAAGATTTAGATATAAAACTTTATTTGACATTTTATTTATGGTAATTGAGAGTTCTGTTGTCAATGCAGAAAAAGACCAGCAACAAACGGCTTTTGTGAAGTAAGTTTTTAAAGAAACAAACTGACTTCTCCGGTGATTAATGAGGAATGAGCATGGCATAGTCTCATGTTTGTATAATTCAGCAAAAAAGGGTTGAGCTATAAAAATATAGATGAATCTACCCTGACACTAAACTGTGATATGACTTGCGTGCATACACCTCTAGTTTTGAGAAAAGGAAAGAGTTTATTTAGTGAGGAAAAAGCCCATCTTAAGGATTTATATCTGGCCCTCGCATAAAGGTTCACCTATAATTTCACACATTCTGCTACATTTTCACAAGACCAGCAGAGAGCATAAAGCAAAGTCAATTTGGACTGGAGCAAGTCCAAAATTACCTGTGCAATTACATCTAAATATCTCTGGCAAAGAGAATTCTTCCAGGTTGCCTCTCCGCTAATTATGCCATAATTGTTCTTGGTGCCCTGTTGTTGATGACTTCCAGAGAGCTTAGTGTTGGGCTGAATGAAATATTTAACACGCAGCTCGCCTTGTTCTGGTCAGCTTAATTACCTTTTTCATTGCTGCACTGTTCTCAACTCTAACCCCATGTGATTTCCATACATGTTTGAGACCCACACATGCCTATTACACACATATGAGCATGCTGTGTTTCATTATTTGATGCTGTGGAGATTCTGTAGCATGCTGTAGGTGGTGATCTAGCGGAAATAACTCCCTGTTCTTTTCAGTTTGTTTAGTTTGAGTTCGCTGACATGAACATCTATTCATAGTTTTTATTAATGAGACAAGGATGCTGCTTTATCATAGATCATAGATTGCTTTCACCAGTAAACCACACAGTCTCATAAAACATTAAGAGTAAACGGGCAGCAGGAAGCAAGAGAATGAAAGGCAGAACCTTTCATAAAGACCAATGGAAATAAGCTCAACTGAAACCAATCTTTATCAGTTAGTGTAGGGGGGGGGGGGGCTGTATCCGTTCTTAAAATGTCTCAGGCTTCTGAGACAACAACCACATTGTCAGCAGAAACACGTATCCTCCCCAAGTCCCCTTTTTTTTTGTTCATGAATAATAGATGTAGTGGTCGTCTCTGTATCTTCTAACTATCGGTTGATATTACTAAAGTCCGACTGAGACGCACAGAGTTTAACTCCCATCATATGCTGAGCAGCACTTGACATTCCAAGAATGCCGTGTGCTTTTTTCCCTCATTGTTATTGCTGTTGGGTTAGAGTGTCTGGACAGTTTCTTGTCTTTCAGCTCTTAGAGTTGCATTCAGGCTGAGTGCTCTAAAGAGAGCCCCTGGTCATAGATGGTTTATTCCACAGCCTCATCAAAGGAAGACGCTTTGTGAGTGCACATGTGCATGAAAATATTTCTCAGCCTCTCCGTTCTAATAAACGCTGTGCAGTGATGGGCAGGAGCCCTGTCTGTGCAGGAGCAATCAATCGGCGGCACGCCAGCGGCCTACATGTGCAGCACACCTCATACATTGAGATCAAACAGACAGGCACATATTGTTCCTTTGTCCTCTTCCATCCCTCAGGTAAGCACATGAGGTGAGAAGAGCACGCCTCAATCTGTGGCCTCATTCTGTTCAGTTTATCAACTATGCAGCATGCACTGCCTCAAGAGACAACAGAGACATTGCGGGGGGAATGAAGAGTTTTGTTTAAGTCGGGATAAATGGTGCACAGTAAAATAGGAGTGAACTTTATGTCTCTCTTTGTAGGTCTTCAAAGTTGTTGGTATGAGCAACGATTTGGTTTGCTTTTCCTAGAAGGGCGAAGCAAACACCTTGACAACAGTAATTAAGAGTGCATGTGAGGCTTAAATCACTCTCATGTCTGTCTCCTCCTCTCATTCAGCCTAATAAATCAGTTATGCTTGAAGTATCCTCTTGTTAACTCTTTAATTCATCAGTGCATTTTGCCAGTTAGCCCAGTCCCTGACAAAGAGATGCTGTAAAAGATTGTAGAAATTGGAATGGGAGATACGTCTGCTGCATTTAGACTAAGGGTTTACACTCCACGGTAAAGTTTTGTTCTGCAACGAGAAATGATGCATTACAGTGGCTGGTCATGTAGAAATCCAAAACATCTGCAGTTTACTGTATTGCTCAAGGTCACCTGTGGTTATAGAGGTATTGCATGTTATATGCTCCACTTTGTATACTGAGGACTGTACTCCTCCAGACTGAGGAAGACATATATTACATAAAGTCGCTGGATAAATTTCTTTTGCTTTTTTTGTTAAGCATAATTTCAGATGACATGAAATCCAGTTGCCTGCATGTGTCATCCAAGTGTTTTATATCGCAAAGCTTTGAAAGAACCTCTCTGTATTAGAGACTGTCTCTTCATATGCCTGCTCTTTTATCGAAGTAATGACTTCTGAGGCAGTCACACACCAAAATGCTGAAGTTATTTACATGAAAATAACAGCTAGTCTCACTCATCATTATTCTCTAGTCAACTGCAGCATAAATCGATGTCCGGTCACTCAGTCGATCTCTGTGTGTGTTTGCATTTTGATCCATAGACATCCACTCAGAACCCTCGCAAACAGCAGTCATCGCAGTTTTTAAGTCTGCTATGGCTAAAAAGATAATCTCAGGTCTAATCTGCTTCATTCATTCATTCATGTGGATGGTTGGTTGTGTGTGTAAGCTACACTGGTAGGGCAATGCTCTGCATGAGAACCTTGCGTTCTGCCATGAGGGTCATTTCTTTGATTTTCTTTTTTTCATTGTAGACCTGCATTCGCTTCTTCATGACAGTGTAATTCCCCGATGGCAGTGGCCTCTTCCAGCACATTAATGTCCTCTGGCCCACAACAAATATTCCTGAGGAGTGTTTGGAGGGAGAAATACCCAAGATTAAACCAAACTGTGCACCTGTGGGGTCCGATATATTTTCTTTCTTGTATGGTGTGGGTCAAGTTGCGGTTAAATGTTTTATTCCAGTAACTACCTGTGAAGGCTTTTAGCAACTTTATGTCAGCAAAGCCTTACACAGAGCAACTAAGTTTGCAGGTGAGAGGTGCTAGGGTGCACTTAATCTATGGCGAGGCTGTAACTCACTTCCTGTCGCCACAAAGGCTGGCTGGTGGCCGTGTAAGAGAATAACAGTTGATGTTTTGGAAACATGAAGACAAGGTACAGAGCAGCCCAATATGCTGTGCTGTGTTGTTGAATTTCTTCTCAGATGTGTGCTACAGCAATAAATATGGTATTCATTATTCATTCTTTACCTCACATGGGCTTCTGAGTGACCGCTAATATGAATAAAACAGAAGTCTAGTAGGCTCTATGCCTTGACAGGTCAAAGCCGTTGTCTCGCATGAGGGAAAAGAAGATGTCATTAATCAGGTGGTTTTAATCCTGTGGCTGATCGGTGTATTTCCAGGGTGGAAGTAGTTGTAAAATCTTTAGCACTTCATGAAATCTTAATAGGTGCTGTCGATTAGACACAAAGCAATTGCATGAGGTAGGAACCTGTGACGCTGTCAGTGTTTACCAGTGTGTATCCAGAGTTCATTTCATGAATCATTTTACAGTAAAATGTACTGCTCACAATATATTTTATTCAGTTGAAAAATGTGGATAGAAGCAGTCTGGTAGGAAGTGACAGGCTGACGTTATATCAAAGGTAGTCCCTGACAGATTTGATATCTATTTGCCCCACTGGTGACTTTCTAGCATGCCCTGAGAAGAGGAGCGAAAGCAGTGAACTGGTCACCCACAAGGCCTTATCTGCCTGTTGTATTATTTCGCCACAAAGAACCTCAGGGACTGTATCTCATGCCCATCTCTGCGATAAGGACTGCTGCCACAAACAAAAATAAAAGACAAAGCTGAGGGTGTGCAAGAAGAAAATAGCAAAGCAGAGCAGAGCTGCTTCAACATGTTAGCCTTTTATTACCTTTCCCTGCAAGATAACTGATAAAAACCAGAAGACAATGAAGGAAGGAAAGACAGAAGATAAGTTGAAGAAAAGCGAAAGGATAGCGCCACAAAAGATAAAAATAAGGGCCGTGTAAGAACCCAGACATTTCATTAAAGCAAAATCCTGTTGATGATAACATGTAATGAAGAAGGTGGTCGGCTTAAGTCTGAAAAAGGACTGCGGTGCATTTGCACATCACAACTTCTTATCCCCGTTTGTGTTTTCCTAGAAAGCTACAGACAGGTTGTCATGACGAGCTCTTTAACTCTTTGTTATTGCCTCTGAGACATAGATATTTTCCCCTGTACAGTTTGTATGTAAGAGTCTGTGGTCTACATACAGCACAATCCTAAGGTATCATATTGTTTTTTTTTTTTGTTTGCTTTTTTTATTAAGATAAGCAGGCATGCCTTGCAAGATTCACATCTCTGCAAACACCTGCTCTGTGAGATGAGACATCTTACCGGCCTTCTGGCTTTATTGTTTCCATAGACCTATACTTAAAGGTGATGTTATAGTCAACGGCATGTTCAGGAACAACAAGCTACACCTGCTTCTTCTACCCTCCTTCAGCTGAGCTCCACTAGGCGGAGTCATGGGCCATTTTGTGCACAGAGATGCAGACGGATCTAATGCCCGACATTTATCATCATGGCAGTAGGACTTGCCTCCCTGGCCTGATCACTCCCCCTGTTATAAAACAGAGCTCCAGAAGAACGCTGATTCAGGAATGGCCTGAGATCAGATCAGTATTCCACCATATGGCAAGAGCTGTGTTGTTGCAAACATTATGATGCACTGTTGTCCTTGCATTGTTGAAGGCACAGATAAAAGGACGTTAGAACACTCTAATGCTCAGAGGTTTTTATTATGTCATGACAACGGGTACTCATTTATCTTTTAGAAAACACCGGTTAGGAAAGCATGGCAAGCCCTCTAATTGCACAAATAACCTTATGATTCATTTATGAGTTATGTAGCGATGCATTTATCAGAAAAGGACTTTCTTTCTGCAAGAGGATGCCAGACTTTTATTGCCACATTCATTGTTGTTTCTGTGGTCGCAGTGAAGAGGACTGCACAGATGCAAGGACAATTAGATGGTTAAACTTTGCATCTGGTTTATGTAAAAAGACATAAAATGAAGAATGTAATCTTGTTGTAACTTAGCCAATATGTTTTTTAGGCAGCACCATTAGTTTATTTCTGCTTTCGATAAACACTCGATGCTCATTTTTTAGCAGTTTAGTATGTTGCAATGAACTGCAATGCCTAGAGTTGCAGTATTTTGTCTATTATTAGGTCTACTGGTTGGCTTTGGAAAAAAAAAAGTCAAATGACCTTTTTGGTCCGTCAACATATCTAGACATTTAAGTGTAGATGTGTGTAAATTCTACATGGGTAATTTGTTTGCTGAAAAGAGTATTTTTTCATTTTCACACACTACACATCTCACTCTCTGTACATCTGCTGTCAGTTATTTGATTGCTGGTAATTACTATACTTCACAGTCATTCGGAGCATTTACAGTGGTGCAAGGAATGCTACCGAAATGCTCACCCTCTGAAATATTACATTTCAGTCTCCATGAAATCTGGAATTATCTGTGCTGGTATGCTGCAGTGGTGGTCAGCTGCAACGATTCCAGCTCTGAAGAGCATCAATTTTCAGTACACACCTAGAAATCAGAGTTATAGTTGCCTGCGAAGGACAGATCCCATGGTAATTTGTTCATGTATGTGTAGTGTTAATATGTGTGTGTTTTCCATGGCCTTGTGTGTGAGTGAGGGGCTGAATTGTTCAATAAATTCATCACAGAGCTCATAAAGAAAGCTGACATTTACAACAAAGCGCAAAGGTCAAGGAGGTGGGCCTGATGAGATCATGATGGAGGAAAGGCTGCTTTCCCATTGCCACCTCGAGAAACGGAGCGGAGAAACGCAGAGGGAGAAATGACATTTCACTTTTGTTTGTTTGTGATTTATGAAGTATCTGAGAAGTGGCTGATAGGGCCTGTGTGGACAGACAGTCTGATAATGTAGATCTAATTAAAACTCCCCGTGTGGGACCACAGCATATGTCTCTGCCGACCCACACACACCAGGCGCAGCCATGTCCTCATTAGCACCGACAGTGTCACCGGAACTAGTCGACATCTAGGCTTAAAATGAGGTAGAGCGAAAATTGCCCCTGCTCTCTGTGCTCTGAAATTATTCCGATTTCTGAAAGCAAGGCTGTAAAACGTGAGCGGCGACGAGAGATTTAGTTAATGAAGACAGTAACAGAGAGAAGTTGGAGTCATCCAGCTTTGAAAGAACCCCAGTTCTCTATTTGGGGACTGGAAGTGGTGCCAGATTGGCAGCTGAACCTTATGGGCCCCTCAAACCTTTTGATGAAAGACTGTAACTGGTTAGGAAAAGTTGACAGACACACTCCCCTTTGGCCAAGTTCTGTCTTTTTTTGTTCTGCATCTCTGTTGTCTGACTTTGTCAGATCTGTGAATGTTTGTGTTTGTCTGTGTAAGAATGAGAATGAGAGGAAAAGAGAGCCGGAGAAATATTGTTTGTGTCTGTGCGCTTGCTCCTGTGTGTGTTCTGGGTGAGCAGTCAACTGATGAACTGCCTTACCTCGACCAAGGCTTTTGCTCACCCCAGCCAGAGCCATCCTGCTGTTGTTGTGTTGGTTAACAATGCTCATCCCCCAGCACCACAACTCACAGAGCAGCAGTAAGAGGTTGGCAGACCCTAATGGAAACGTCATCTTCCAGATAAAAGATGGCCTGGCTTTGATGAGAGAGGGAGTTATGGGAGGTGTATAATAAAAGAACCATTTCCAATTGGTTCCGAAGCCAATTTAAGAGCTCTGAATGAAGACAGACACTGTCATAGACAAACTGAAAAGCTGACAGTCACTCACAGCTGTTCCTCTGTTTGTCAGGTAGAGGGCCCTTCCAGTGCGGCACTCTACAGTCCTGCCTTGAATCGGACAGGCGATAACTCACACCCAAAGCTTGATTTGGCAATTAAAAGGGGCACTTTTATCTATTCTCCACCCAGTTTCCTCTGCAGCTCAGCTGTGATGGTGCAGTCAAGCTGTGAATGTTTTCTGACTGATGCCGTGCTTATAGAAAGTAATGTGCTCTGTTTGTAGTGTTTTTCAAAGCCAGGTGACGCCACTTACTGTGAGAGTTTGCAATAATTGGTTGAAATAGCGAGCTGCGCTCCAAATCACAAATTTTGCTGTAAACAGATTTCACTGTATCAGCTGTATTGTGTCTTTGGGATTACAAGTAGTTTGTGTAATGTTTTGGTCATTATAGCAATAAAAAAGAAAGGAAAAAAGAAAGAATGAAAACAAGGGGTGACATATACTGGAAGTACAATACTATATTGTTGGGTTCATTCAATGTAAAAAAATATACAAAAGAAGAAATACGCTCTGAGAGTGAAAAGAGAGAAAAAGAGGAAAACATAAAGCAGCCAACACAATGATGCTGTAAGACACACAAACAGACCTTTCTTCTGCATCCTCAGTGCTCGGACAGGGTGCAATACCTGCCAACATATGTGACACTTACAACCAAGAGCCACAAACAGAACATGTAGTCTGCCATTGCTGTTGTTGTTCTCTGCTGATTGCTCAACAATCCCCCACATCTGGTTATGCAACCACTTGAGTCTCAAGCTTGAGCTTATAAAACGTGGGTGGTTTATAAAAATTCTACTCTGTGTCAGGTCCAGCATCAACACGGCCACCATTCAAAAAAGACCCACCTATTGGCTCCTCCAGACTTTAATATGGACTTATCCAGTTTCTCCCTTTGTATGATTTTACTCATATTCTCAGTGTGTTGTAATTAGTGTCATCCAAGCCAAACAAGCACAGTAACAGTGGAAATGCAAGCTGTTTCAAAAAGCTCAAGTATATTTTCCATGTTTCGTATGTGCTATATTCATTTTAAAAAAATCACTATAACAGCTTCCAGTGTGAAAATGATTTGTGTAATATGCAAGCGCGTTTAAAGCATTTTTTTTCATACTTATAATCATATGGAGCGCCACATCTTTGCCCACATTCACTTGGCAATTTTGTGAAGGTGCTTATGCATGTCTACATTTACATATTTATTGCACAAAGTCTTGCATAAGTGATTCCCCCCCCTCAGGTGTGCACAGAAGACATGAGGCGATTGTAAACACACCCTCTTTGATGGTTGTGAAATTAGTTTGGAAGTTTTTCACTAAACGAGATTCATTGCATTTTCAAAAAACGGAATTGCTTGTCAAAAAGGACTCGTAATTGTTTTATCAGTTGTAAGAAGATTTAAAAGCATTTACTTGGTTACTTGGTTGCATATTGCTGAGTTGTTGTGGAAAATCGAAACATACAACTGGGTTTAAAAAAATAAAAGACTTGCTTTCTGAATTTGTATTCATTCTGAAACAAAATATGCATGTACTTCCTGAATCGTAAGTGGCAGCAACTTCCCCATTATGTTCTGGTCTTTATTTCCCGTCTATGCAGAATCCTGTTGAAATGATCATCCTGTCAAGCAGACTGAGTTTTTCTGAAAGAGAGGGGAAAAAAAGATGAGGGGACAGGAGATGATACACCAAGGCAGCAATCTGACAGAGGATTCTCATAGTTTCAAAGGCAAAAATGTGTAAGAGTCACAAAAAAAGACAGAACATGGCCATTTTACTCAGCCTTCAACCTTGCTTGTCTTCTTTTCACTTCCTCCTCTGCAGCATGCTGTGTTGTGAGATAACTGAGCCCCAATTTTGTTTCTCTTGCCTTCTCCATCTCTGCTTCTACAGTATCTGTCTTTATCTCTCTCTGGAACTATTAGAGGATTAATCAGGCTGTCTGGGCGCTTCTTAGACGCTCACTGCTGATAGGACTCTTCCACAGGAGAGGCTGGTGGGTGGGTGGCAGCATTTAGAACATGGTAGCACTTTGATCAGCAGGCTGGATTTACAAAATTGCACTTTTAGCTTCTTGTTGAAGGGGTGAAGGAGGAACAAATGTGAAAGACAGAGCTGTGAGGTGATGGCTGTTTGTTTTGGTTGTTTTCTATATAAAATGTCTCCAGTTTGTAAAGACAAAGTGAACGCTGAAGAGAGTTATTGCCTCCCACAGATAATGCAACTCCTGGAATGGCTCAAACACAGCGTTTGAGGTCCAGGCTTAGCATCACCGGATTATGCATTTGTACAACCTAGTTTAATGTAAGGCAAACCCACCGAGTTCCTTTTTTCGTTTTTTGCTAAAGAAACATTATTCATTGGATTTTTTTTTAGGTTGCAAAGGCTCAGATATAATTCTAGTAATGAAAGTCAGTCCTTCATCTTTTTATGAATATTTTAACTTCACCCTTTGAGGCACAAATAAGGTAAAATGACTCCTATATGCCCTCTGCATTGTCAGCGTAATGACTACAAAGTAATATATCCTGTGTAACTGCCACCTCACCACGCGCTAGTTGCTGTGTCAACTCAGCTTAATTAGCAGGAAGGATAACGACCTGTAGTGAATAATTGTTTTTAATTATGCAATTTTACCACTTCTACAAATAAGATTGGTGTCCATGGGCTGGATGAGGGGCAGTCAGCGAGGAATCTTTCACCATCTCTTTTCACCTCCAAGCTGAAGAGGGGGTGAATCAACGTGCATCAGCTGAAAAGAGAAAATTAAATCCAATTCCATTACCATGATAAAGTGATTACACAACATCAGAAAGTGCCCTATAGCAAAGTATGGAAATCCAAGCTCATTCTTGCCTCCGGCGCCCACTGACAGCGACGCATGTCTCTGAAAATCTGTCTGCCACACACATACTTGCCTCTTCCTCCTTTGCTCATAAGCAAGCGCACATATAAATTTATGTCCTCACACAGGCGGTGGTATAAAGAGTCTATTGAGCCATCACATGGATTAATGTTTGGTAGAGTGAGCCTAGATTTGCTTTTGCCATAACAAGGCTCCAGCCTTTTCGCCTTTGCTCGGATATCCGGCCTTCGTGGCCATGTTACACCTGGGTGGCTCTGCTAATAGAAGCATTTTATCAGACTTGCAAGCAAGAGGCCTGGCACAACTATTCCTTTTTATTATTCATGTAGTCCTGTTTCCAGATTCCATGCTCATTTTAGCCCTGTGACCCCTTTCATCGGGGCAGTGCACCAATTTGGCAGCACACACACCAACACAGACTGTTTTGCATGCTTGAGGATGCGCTCAGTGGGGCTTTTTATGCGCTCAAAATGGCAGTGGTGACAGAGATGCATTCAGTGATGTTTTTTGCTGCTATTTCTTCACTGCGATTCCCACAGAAAATATAAACCTAATGACATTCTGAGGTCTGTTTTGAGATTATAGATTGAGATTATATGACAATGCAACATGTTAAATCATTTCAATGTTAAATCAATGCACTTATAAACAGGAAGACTAAGTTACCAGAGGCCAACTGATAATATCCTTGTTCATATTTAAAGAGAAGAAAATGTCTTTTGTAGGCAGTAAAATGACTGTAAATAGCCCTGACAGTACATCTGCTGGGTTGCTTCTAAGTTGCTCAGCAAATAGATTAAAATAATCATTCTTCAACCTCACTGAAGAGATAAGTTTCTTTGTCAGAGCATTGCAGTAATGTGATAATCTGTATTTTGCGATTTGAGTCAGCATCTTTAAAGCCAAAGTTTTTGCAGTTTAAGCAGATCATTCTCTAGTAGATTCGGGCAGAACAACCCATTGCTTTGACTTGAATTGAGAAACGATTGTTGGTTACACAGTAAATATTTATAAAAACCATTTAGCCATATTCAATATATCTCATATATCTCACAAAAGAGCAGCATTCGAAATATTCATTTTACAAATTGATATGGTTGGATATTGGAACACAACTGTTTTGATTGAGCTTGTTTTATTTCTGGGAGAACATCCACTGCCAACCAAGCAGACAGTACGTGAGTTATAGGTGAATATATAAGGACCGTTATAGATCATTACACATTAAAATGTTACAGTTGTATGTCAGCCTATTTAGTCTATCAAGGCGTCTGTGATTATTATACCAACCTCTACCCCAACATTTCTGTTTGTGTGGCTCTGGAACAGCTGGATGAAACGTCTGACGCTTCATTGCCAAATGTCACAAGTGGTCCATCCTTCTGGGGAAATAAATTGGCTCTCTCTTAAGCAGCAAGTAGTCGATGGGAGCCGAAGCATATGGCAAGAATCTGACATCTCAAGACGACAGTTTGGCTTTTCTCATCATGATCTGGATAGCACCTTGATGACGGGTGTCTTTGTGTTACGTTCTGTGCGCGGATAAAACCACTGTGGGCAACTCATGAATCTTTAATGAGAAACGGAATATAATCCTTGACATGTTGTGTTTCTCTTCGGGTGCTGCTTAATGTCATTTACCAGAGACCTGAGATGTGGGGCATTTCATCGGGGAAAAACTGTTACATTTGTCATAATGACTTCATTGGATCAGAACTGTTGCAGCAACAAACCAAGCAAAACGCTGAACTACATTAAAAGCTAACCATTGGGAAATGACTGCAGAAAGACGAAGATTTCAGTCAAGTTATATGTTAACTTTTTTTTTTCAATATGCAAATGTGATGATTACAGTTAACACTTAAAAACAAAAGCTAAAGCTAATGAGGATGCCTGTGTTTTGCCAGTGTTGTCATGAAACCAGGATAAAAAGTGAGCCAATAATTAAAGTCACTACAACTTCTTCCAGAAATGCGGACTGCAACTTGGACTTAAATCACAGTCAAGTTGCATTTTCAGGGACTTGAGACTAGACCTGGACTCACACTTAAAAGACAGGGGTAGATTGGAGACTCATTAAACTTTTATTTTTTATGATCCGTGTCTGATCTGCTGTGTTGTAACACTGACGTAAAGCAGACCAACACAGACCTGTCTGTGCCTGGAATCAATCAAAACAGCATTAAAGTATTAAATAACTTCACAAATAAAAGAGCAGCAAACTGCAGCATCTGTGGTGTAAAAAATCCAGGAGGCTGGATCTACCACATCCACTGTCATCCCCCATGAAACACATAAGTTATTCTATTATGATGATGTGAGCATCTATGTTAGTAACAAGGTTACAGCCACAGCGGTACAAATGTAAGCTAGTTTTTACATTTGAACTAAAATAATCACATTGGCTTAGCAGAATGTGTTTAGAGGAAGAATGAAACATTTACAGTACTGAACCCAATTTCCATAACCTGATGACTTTACTATCATGAAGAACTGGGTCCAAACTGGTTCAGGCTCAAAGTAACAACATAGTTTTACTGGATCTGTACAATACATGTACAGCAGTTGATTATTTAGGAAAGTTAGTGGAAATCTATCGGTCCTGTCAGTACTGGATCAAAATTGATGAGAAAATTCTGAGGATTTTTTGTAATTTAAAAAAAGTTTACACGTCTAACACACAGTTACAGTATTGATCACCAACTGTACATACATACACACTGTCCTACAGGTGTGTATGTATACCTGCTGAAATACACTTGAGTCAAAGTATTGATGGGTCGTTTTTGTGCAAAACTTGACAGCATTTATCATTCGAATCAGGTGTGTTGCAGCGTGGGGAGATGAGTAACACTTTGTTGCTTGACAGTTTGTGATCTGTGGGTCCAGATGGATTTTTGTACATGTTAAGGGCAGATTTACTAATCTGAATAAATTCCAATGTTCATTTATGGTTTTCCTGATTTAGTAAAGCAAAGAAACAGCAAAGAGGAGTGTAAGCGCCATTTTTGTGATTATCAGTTTAGTTCTTGAAAGAGTTTGGGTCCAGAGAAATTATAGCTGTTTAACCAAAGTTTGATTTTTCAGTTTGCCTTCAGGGCTTCCGTACTTTGAGAGAGAGGAAGTATGTGGTGATATGTGACGTGCTGTGTAAGAAATAAACGAGCGGACGGCAGAGCTACACGTTTGTTTTACCGTTGGTAAAGCCAGACATCTGACTCAACGAGTAAGACAGTCTCCGTTGTCGTCCGTGTATATATGAGTGGTTAAAAATGAAAAAATACGAAGAAAACTAGACAACCAGTACAAGGAGCGAGACAGAACATTGGCCTGGTTAAGCTAAAGATCAGTGCTGCTAAAAAATTCTGGATTTTAAATTCCTTTGATTTTATTATGCAATCCTCTGAGCAGACCAGACTGTGACATTTGCATCGAAAGTTACTCATAGGACTTGCAACTCAAATGCGTGTTTTGGAGCAAATTTTGCTAATGCAAATCTGTTGCAAATCTGTTGCTAATGGCAACAGAGAGCACATGTATTGCAAGGCAAGTCTTCATCACAAATTGGGCACAGTAAGGATTGTACGTTTGCTGGAAGAGTATAATTTTTTCTTCAGCCTGTACAGACGAGCAACATCAGAGAGTTTTGCTCCCCTTCTTTCCATTTGTTATTCTATTCATTCATGATACAACATGGGTGAAGCTCCATCGAAGCTTTTCACGCTGAGATGGCCCATGTGTCATCACAGTCCTCATGAGATTGTGGTTGGATCCATTGCATCCACTTTTTCCATTTCAGCTTTTTTGTTGCACGGTATCGCCATGGTCACTGAGCTATACTGAAGTCATCAAAGTGCTGGGTTCAAGGGTATTACACTACTAACTTTCCCCCATCTCCCCTTTTTTTTGTTGTTAAAAGCAGGGGAAACTGTGACCAGTGAAATTTGCCTGTCTTGCAGTGTCTTGGACAGTGCTTACACAGCCTGAAGAAGTGAGGACAGCATTAAAATAGGCCTGACGTCAAGATTTGTTACCGTGTGCAGATGGATGCCTTCATGCAATGCAATTCCATTGAAGGATGCACTAGCACTTTAGTGTGACTTTAAACATCACACTTATACAAAATTGATCCATGAAAAATGGTAAATCCCTGCACCTTTGAATGCATTACTCTTAACTTTACAGATTATGCATGTAAAACTTTAATCATTTCCTTTTATTCATTGGCCATTTACAGAGAAACATTATACAATGTCTCAGCCCGGTCTTTGTTCAAATGCTCGAAATTCACATTATTCCTGAGAGCTTTCCATTTTGCAGGAAATAAAGGCTATAAGGCCAATTTATGCTCTATGCTTAAGACGGATAAAAAGCCTTTCCGCCATCTTCTGTGTCCTTTACGTGAGTAATTTGGTTCTTTTTGATAGAGCTTTCAGATGCATACCGCCAGATGGAGCAAACAGAGAAGTAACCACAGAATTTGGGGGGGCAGTGTTGCGCAGTATAGCTGATGTGAACCAGCGGAAGAAGCAATGAAAGAGAAGCCAGATTATCTTTAATGGCAGCACAAACCACCCTCATCTGCAGTACAGCTTCTTCTTATATCCCTTTCTGAGAATGGACATAACATTTGTATCCTTCACTGTAACCATGATTGCTTTAGTCTTAAACTGACGTGGGAATATGAACTTACACATCTGCTCTACCCTCTGGTGGCGATATTGCCAACAACATTAAGGATGCATGAGAATTATGAGGACAGTGACGTTTAAAACCATTGATGTATGCAAAGGGAGCATAAATGACTCCTTAGACTGATTCTTCTATTTATTTTCTATGTTCAGCAAATTTGTGCAAAAGGCCGGGTGTGAGACGGTGTAGCAAGCCACAGCAGCGTAGCAACACTCGCCAAACAGGAAGATAAAGACCTGCTTGGACTGAAAGATATTTGTCCATTTATTTAGCCTTCCCCCAGTGATAAATCTGTATTCATCCGAACAAACAGCAGTATACACTTGTTTGCGTGTGCTTGTGAACGTAACGGGGAACTTGGTGGAGCGAGGTGTTGTATGGATAGAAATAGAAAGAAAAAGACTGATGGCAGGGGGAAAGATGCATGCTTGGCTGGAGAAGTTAATAAAATTGAAGCTGTGTTATGATGAATAAGGAAAGGGCCATAAAAGAGAATGTATGTAGTGAATCTCAGGGCGAGCAGGGCTGAACACCCTGGTGAGCGCACTCACGGGAAGGCTTTTTAATCTGGAGTCCCACTCCCTTACCCCCCCCAACACTTTATGCTGCACAGTGAAATGGGCTCACATTCTGTTTGAGTTTCACCAAAACAGAGACATGGAGCTGGAAGAACGTGACCAAACGGGAGGGATGGTGAAATTCATGTGACTGTGCCAAGCAAGGGAAGCGGAAAGTTAGAAAAAGTAAAGTAAAAATAAGAAATTAACATTGTTATATAAGCCGTGAATAGCAGTGATCAGTGGATGCACTGGTGACACTCCCGGATGATCTGGTTACCATCATGATTTTAAACTAAAGACCTAAGTGCAGTCTCAGCACTTGATGTTGTTTCCTAATCCACCCAACTGGAAACTCTTGTAATAAAACTTGCATCTAGAGGAGACTATAGGAAAGCAACATTTCTCATCTGTTAATTCTTGTCTTGTGAGACCAGTTTGAGATTCTCATATTTGTATCATTCTGTATTCATTTGTTGCTGAAGTACTTCTCCAAAGGTCACCTTAGGAGCAGGAGGTAAGCAAAAAAAAAAAGAGTACATCACTGAGACAAAGAAGGTTGAATTGAGATAACTACTTGAGCAATACTTGAGAAGAACAGATGAGATCTCATAAAGTCTCAGATTTGTCTCTGTAAGAATCTTGCTCCTAAGGTGACCTTAGGAGAAGTAATACAGCAACAAACGCTCACAGAATGATACATATATGAGAAGCTCAAAATGATCTCACAGGACGAGAGTGAACAACAGATGAGAAACGTTGCTTTCCAATGGGAAGTGTCATTGAATCTCAGGTTGCTCAATAAAAATAACATCATTCTTCGTTTTGTTTTGTTTTTTTCAGTTCATGAGCCAGTAAAATCACAAATCCACACTTCCCATACATTCCCCCTTTAAATGTTTATGCATATTACGCTTGGGACTTTACTAGATTATACTTTCATGTATTAATTTAAGCCAGGAAAATGTTCAAGTATTTTATATTGCTGCTGAACTTCCTCCCACCTTTCACAAACTCACTATTGTACTGTGTGCTTCCTATGTGAATGGATCACTTTGTCCTGATTTTCCAAGAGAACAAGTCTTTTCCTTTATTAGGCGTAGTCATATATGGTAGTTTCGTTGTTTTGTTTTTTCTAAATTATTTTGTTTATTTTCTTCTAGGTTTAGGAAGGTTCAAAACTGGCTGAAATGATAAACTACACAAAGTATACCTACTGTGATGTTAGCTTCACAGTGTAGTCTGTAAGGTTAGTCAGTCTATTCTGAAGTTCTTACAAATTCCCCCAGCTGTCCTCCTTTAATCTATTGACTTTCCCCTCAAGGCTAGAGAAAAGTGTTATAAATTAAATCCAGTGTAAACTTTAGAATTAAAAAAGCTTGCACAACATCAAGGCATTTGAGGGTGTTTGGTCTGAATTGTTAACTGCTGACAATATCACAGACTCAAGATAAGAACAAAGAACTCAAAATATAATAATGCCACTTCGACTTTCTTTTCACTTTTCATTTTAATATGCATAATGCACTTGATGCTCAGTAAAAGAGAAAAGAGGATCTATGTCTCTTTTCAGATTTTATTTTTTCCAGAGGCTGTTTACTTGTTGACCGTAAATGCCCACAATATTATGGTTTGTTTCATTCCTGCACATACCATGGAGTTTAGAATGACTTGGTTCAAATATACCTCTTCCACTCAGTAAATATGACCCTTTATGAGAAGTTATGTATTTGAACGACAGCATGTCTATTTTGTTTGCCACTGCTGGCAACGGAGGCCTGTTAAAAACAGAAAGAATGGTTGGGTCTTTGTGAGCACAGCCATGGCAGCTGTTCATTTTTCGCCTGAGTTGCTTCCAGAGAAGCCCGTTACCTTGCTGATGATAAATGCCTGTGTACGGAGAGCTGTCTCAGAACTCCAGCAGCCTTTAAACCCTGACAGCCGGCACAGCCTCATCCCCACAACCCCGAGCATACAACCTCAGCCTGTCCTTCAGCGCTACAAATCAATGGCAGTCTATACCTGCTCTGGTCAGTGCACTGCACACTTCGGCCGCAGCCGCTCACGCATAAAAATCTATTTAATGAAATGTGAGTTAATGCTCAAGTGCACTGATACCTCCATAATAGTGTGATGTCCCAAGGACTAACACATGTGGCATGTGGCTGCACAACAGAGTGACGGGGTGTGATGGGGGTGTTAGTGGAATGACTGTGATTGGTATCAGTGTGCGAACAACCAGACATGTGGATGTAATCTGTGATGGAGTGATGAGGTCAACCATTTACCTTCAGTCCTGACAGTTTCCTTTAGACCATTTTCGTCTATTTGCCTTGAATTCTTTCTCTCTTTAGTTCCCATCCAAGTGCCTACCTGCTCTATCCTTTTCCACCTACTCCGTAATCACGTTTTTCATCTTCCAAGCATCACTTTGATGTGGCTTCCTCTTTTACTCACTAATTCACTCTTCTCATTCACTCCAATCTCCCCCTCCTGCTCTATTTTCTACATCTCCTCCCCTCTTTTAAAAGTCACTCCCTGTGAGTCACGCACTGGGGCTGGAGATTAATGATGGTTGCAAAGCTTTGGCAGTGTCTGATTTTCTATTATCAAAACTGAACGGCCTCAGCCGAGCTGTATTTCCTCTCTGGGCGTGGTAGTGACGGCAGCTGGAATTGCTCTGTTATCATGGAAGGGAATGTGTATATTATACAAATACAGCAGGAAGAAATTCCTTTCCACACAAACATGACGCCTTTAGTTACACTGTGTTTATCTGTATTTGTGATTTTAATAATTATGGGAGAGCCTGAGTTACAAACTGGGTATTTAAATGTAAAATAAGTGGAAATTTAGTGAAAAGGAATAATTTCGCAATATATTACTGAATTGTAGTGTGTGAAATCTCAGGGCTTTGAGTTTACTTTTGACTAACCTGATGTTTCCGACTCTGCTGTTTCAATTTGACTTAGTTTTTAATGGCAAATGCTTCTGCCTCATTTCTTCATGTGAACAAAATAGCTCATTTTTCTGCCATGGTAATGTGGGATGTAGAGGTAGAATAAAATGCTAGCACCATCTTATTTATAACCTTGTTTTCTTGCATATTTATCAAAGTGAACCACCACTCTTGCATCAAAGTTGCAGAGGTCATTTGTGGATTATGGAGGAGGATGTTAAACAGGTGATATGAGTGCAATGCTACTGTAACATTTCGATTTAAGCATTCAGTTCTGTTTCATTTGGTCTATTCATGAATATTAGCATCCTACTAGTGTTATGATGTTTACCGAGTCTTGAAAAGTCTGCATGTGCGGCTGCTGCCACATGAAAAGGGTGTTACATGTCTATTCCTCTCTGTTTTTGAAGTTCCAGATACCTTGAAGGTAAAGGAGACTTACAAGGCAAGCATAAGGAACATGGAAAATGAGATTGAAAAAGAGCGAGGGGACTCGAGTAGGAGGCAAAGTCAGGATAAAGCAATGCGAGGAGACGGAAAAATAGGACACAGTGAGAATCGAAGGAAAGTGATACAGCAAAGCACATGGAAAAGAATAAGAGCCTCCGGCTGAGAGGCACCAGCCCAAGTATCATAGTCAATTAACATCCCAGCCCAGCACTAATTCTCAGTCTATTTCAGACTATTAATTATGTGCACCATCAGTTCCAGCTCACTTGGCCTGACACAAGTCTTCATCACATTGCCTTGCCCCACAGATAATGTTTTACTAGAGAAGTATCTTCAGTTTGCATATTCATGATGAAAATTAAGATGAAAAATGTGTGGATCGAGCCTCCTTGTAGGACTCATCACAGAGAAAAGTGAGAATTTAACAAAATTACTTATGTAAGTACTTGGAACTACCCACTTTATCAAGAGAATTTCATCCTTGAGATGCCAGAAGTGTTTTATTTACCATTTCTGTAGTTACAACAAAGCTCAAGGTGAGTTACTTCAAAGATATGAAAGGTAATTTTTGCTCAAATCAGCAGGGTAGACCAGATATTATCTATGTCTGGCAGGTGCTTTGATGTTTAAGGTGTTAGCAAATCCAGAGAGGAGAGAAATAAATGAATTAAGGATTAAAAAGACAAAAAGTATTTTTACATATTACTTCCTTAATAATCACTGTTACTTTTGGAGAAACCTAAACATAAGTCTGGCTCTTTGTGTCGGGCAAGTTTTAGTGTGCACTGTCTTAACACCTGACTGCCCTGGTCTAATTTCAACATGAGCAGTATCTGCTCCTTTATGTGCCATAACTGAAAGGCTGGAAAACAATCTGCCATGGTCCAGAAAACAGGCCAACCAAATCTAGTAGCACTAGAGGGTATGTAGGGTTGTGATTGGAAAGCAATAATTTTCCCTCAAAATGAAAAATAAACACGCAAAAATAGCCCTGACTACTGTTATATTGTAGGATTATTCTTCCTGTTGGGCCAGTTAGGAGCTGAGAATTTAGGTCAGTCTGAAAAATCAATTACACTGCAGTGACATCATCTCATTAGAAGGTGCCAAAGAATCTCAAAAATAGCCAACTGCACTGTGAGAATTACACGTTTCTATTGTCAATCTCTTGTTGAATCTCATTTTAGCAAGCGAAAAATGACTTTCTCGCAGCACAATTAAGATGTGTCAATATTTTGTCTGGTTAGCCGTTCAATTAATACACAAAGCAGAGTGAGAAAAGCTGTGTCTCCTAAAGATAATCGATTAATGAATATAAAATGACCAGTATAGACAGCAAAAAAGATTAATGAGGCGGTGAACAACCAAACCCCAAGGTAGCACATTACTCATTCAGCAACACTGTGTTCCCGCCACAGGCTCTTACAACGTTAAAGAACAACAGTTGATAAAAGCTGCAGATAATCTCACTGTCGCAAACATGTGGTGAGTCAATTTGACACCTTTTTTTATGCTACACTCTCCTTTTTCAGCCAAACTCTGCCGTGGTGTTTGACTCGGGGACGGGAAGGCAAGTAGATACGAGGGCTGCATCAAAACACAGTGAACTAAGATGAAAGTGCACGGTCAGCTCCTTAGAGATGACAAATATCCAAATATGTGTCACTTGGTCTCTACTTGTCATCACCTTTCAGAGAGGCTGTCAGCACCGCTGTCAGTGTGTTCACTCGCAGATTTCCCCTTACACCATTTATCTCTGAGCAGGTGCTCCTTACTGTTCTCATAGCACTTGACAAGAGAGAATAATTGTTTTCAATCGGAAAATTGAGTGGGTTGGTAGCTTTTTTTTTTTTTTTTTGCATTCTCGAATCTTTAGATGAGATTAATGTACAGTTGAAACACCTCATGGTAAATTAGGATGATTGAGATCTGTTTAAATCAGTGCTGATTGCAGTGGGGGGGAGTGCGGGTTGATTGGAAGAGAGAAACAGAGCATAGGAGGGAAAATATAGCGCTGGTACTGCCATTTTCTGAGAATGTATCTAGATTCAGAACTAACTCAGCTGGCTTCTAATGGCAGATCCTTGCAAGGCTTGTCACCTTTCTCTGTGGCCCCTACCAGGCATTTTTGTTGACGCCATGATGTCAGTCAGTCTGCCACAGAACAGAGGGAGAAGATGATTTTTATAATCCGTGCAATGTGTGCAGAGGAAACTGACAGGTGTTCGTGGATGTTCACTAATCTTGTTAAACAAGAAAGCTGGAAGTGTTGTGGATTTAGTTTCCATACATATTAACGAGCTGTAGAATACAACTCGTTACATGTTTAATGATGTTTAACTTGTGTTTAGCGTAGACCTTTGTTTTTTTTAATTATGATCCACCAAAGCTGATGATCGTGGTTATAAAAACTAATAAAGTGCATTGTGTTGCTGTGATGACATGGGCAACAACAGGTCATTGGCTTTTGGAATTACACCTTTTTTTAGGCTTTAAAACATCCCGTGGTCCTACTGACCATTTAGCTGATATAAGCACATAAAGGCAGCAACAAACATACTAAAACAAACAGGCAACCAGTATATTCTGCAATGCTCCTAGTTATACTAAGGTTATTGTTGCCTGACGACCCTCAATGCAATGTATTGAAGCAGCCATCAGCACAAAGTGTCTGGCTCGGTTTATTTCAAAAATAGCTACTGGGCCTGGGGATAAAAACAATGATCCCATATTTCTTTAGGGTGCCCCGTGTAAGTATTGAGCTCCTTTTTGTGGTGAAAAGATATGGCTAGCGGGCAAAAGGAATTTAAAGACTGAAAAAAAAAACAAGAGAGAAAAACACCTTTTCAGTAAATATCCTATTTCGCACAGAAATCACATATTTCCACAGCTATCCCCCATCATAATTTGTCTGTTTTCATTTTGGTTTGTATCAGATGTCTTTATTTTCTTGCCTTTTTGTGTGCATGTGTGTTTATCGGATCACTTATGTTAAGATTATTTCCACTGTGGCAAAATAGTATAATGGATGCCAAATGCCTGGATTTGCGCATTGATCCAGTAATCTATAATCTTTTTTCCTTCCAAAATTTGAATATTGTCCTGAAATTTTTCATTTTTCTGTTATGGTGCTTCAGCTATAGTATAGATAGACGTTGTGCTTTCTTCATTTAAAAGACCATGAATACACTTCACCTCACCTCACCTGTTTGGTGTTAAGGAATATTCAGGCTTTACAGCCTGCAGGCAAACAGAGAGGGCTGATCCCGTATCACAGGTACAGCCGTCATACCTCTGCCCCAAACCCCCACCCCATCTGCCAACTACTGTTCAAAATGAAAACAGGACTGGTGAGTCACTGCGCAGAAATATATTACAATTTTGTGAAAGGAACCATTCCTTCATTATCTGAAAAATCTAGGCCAAGGTTCACTCCTCTGGGGTTTAAGTAAAGCCGATTTCTTGTCATAACATAGCACATCTTGTTCCAGATGTTTGAATGCATTTCTCTTCAGAGGTGAACTTGCTTCAATGTAGGAAAAATAGTGAGATATTCATGAAAAAAAAAAAATTGTTAGTGGGCAGAGAGGATTTTTTTTTTGTTTTTTTTGGTTTGCAATACTGAAGTCGGAGTGAAGCAGGTTTAGGCTTGGAGAAAAAGGAAGGCACAATAATAGGGCTGATGGGGAATAATGTCAAAGAAGTTGAAAAAACTCATCCATGAAATTGCTTGTTGCATCCTTTAAAACCTCTTGATTGATGGTGGCAATTTTAAAACTCGGCACTTTCTCCGTTCGGTGGAAGTATTAGAAACATGTACTTCAGGGGTTTTCTTCAAGTAAAAATGCACCCTGAAACACTAACACAGTTAAGTAACAGCTGGTGGCAACAAAAATGTCCTAGTTCAATGTTTTTGGTAGTGTGTTTTTCTCTCTCCTGTTTATAACTGTCCAGGCATAACAATTGTCTACTACTCCTCTGGGCAGTTGTTCCTTTTTTAGGCCCGAGCACCGAAGGCGGTGCGAAGGCCTATTGAAATGCAAGTGTTTATTCTTTTTCACCTTTTTATTTTTTTTTCTTCTTTCCGCCTCTTAGATTGCATTTTTGGTGCGACGCTTCTGCTCGTCGGCGCCACCTAGAATCGATGCCCATCCGCTGGATGTTACATAGACACATGAAAGTTGGTATATAGGTAGAACTCATGGAGCCGGACAAAAAGTGAACTATTAGGCGTCAAACGGCCATTTTAGCGTTTTTGTACACAATGGAATTTAATCATCTCCTCCTAGGGACATGATCGTACGGCTTCCACAATTTCACCAGGTGTTCAGGAAAAGATTGTGATTAAAAGTTGTACAAATGGTGAGTTTTCACCAGAGGGCGTGGACATGGCGGCCCCTCAAAGTTTGATGTTTAGCCATCAAACAGGAAGTCAGCATAAATTTCACATACAAGCAGGTATCTGCACAAAATTGATCACATATTATGTCAGTCCCATCCTCAACATGATGACATGTCAAGATTTGGGCAACGCAAAAGCCCTGCCCCCTGGTGCCGCCTTTGCTGTTTTTTTCTTAGCGGCTTATAATTCTGAAATCCATGTCACAAAAATCTTGAAAAAAATTCAGTCTAGAGTAAACAGGTGGGTGATACTTTCCTGCGAAAACTGTGAGTTTTCACCAGTGGGTGTGGCCATGGCGGCACGGCGAACTTCGATGTGAAGCCATGACATCATAAATGCCTATAAATCAGTCAAGCTTTAACCAATCAGCATCAAATTTACAGGAATTAATCAGGGTCTGACCCTGAACAGATCCATATCATCATTTCCTGGGATCTCCTTAGCCACGCCCACTTCTTACAGGAAGTGACTGACCCATGGTAATATCAAATGTCACGAAAGTTTGTATTCCGGAGCAGACCCATGCCCTGAACTGGTTTTTAATCAAATATTTAGAATATT